>JBAMJV010009021.1:0-170259 GCA_037951105.1 Echinarachnius parma | reverse complement strand
GGAGGAGGAGGAGGAGGAGGAGGAGTAAGAGTAGTAGGTGTATCATCAACATTATTCTAATTATTATTATTATTATTATCATCATCATCATCATCATCGATTTGTTAATCTAATTTTCTTCATAACTTTTAACTTAAAGCATTACTAGAAACCATTACCAGTTATTTTATCATCAATAATGTTATTACTATTTATTTCAACTATATCAAAATTCATATTGACTTCTTTAACAAATATTAATAAAAACATTGTTTTCTTTGTTTTGTTTATGCTCAATTAAAAGAAGAAAATACCTAAACATGCACATTAATTTAATTAAAACCCGTCATCATTATTGAAATGGTTTGATTAATGCACACTAGACAAATTAAAGGGTGTCTTTAAATTGTTCAATATGTATATTGCAATGATACAATGATTTATTGATTTATTTTATTTTTTTGGGGAGGATATTGCCTTCACTAAACAAATATTCTCGGGTCAATATTATTCAAGTTAGAGTTATACATGTCATTGTTATATCACCCTCAACGCCAGTCAATTTTTATTAAGATTAAAGGGTATCAACACCCACAAATTATATTATAATTAAATGTAATAGTTTGGAAGTCCATTTCGCCATTTCGCCAGCAAGTTCAATCAAATAAGTTTCCATACAAATTATATAATTTAAAACAAAATCATCACCATACTAAAGTATGTTAGCATGGCTCTGCAGAAGAAGACGATCAATTGTCATTTGTCTAGGACGTACTCGTTTTCCGTGCTCTCAAAACGTGATAAGTGGGGGAGCAGTGGGGGGGGGGGGGGGGGGGGGTGAAAGCTCCTAGTGATTTTGGTTGAATTTTGACAAAGTTAATAGTGCGCATAATGGCATAATCATTAATTTGTTTGGAAACTACGCGGCCACGCCCATGCACGAGCTGACTCTAAGCGACCTATACGACATATGTTTGCCGTACAGGGTAATGCTCTCTCGATTTTTTCGTTAACGGAAAACATATAGCTAAAACAAAACAAGTCTTGCACATCCTTGCAAAGAGACCGGAAGAGGTCAAGTCTGTTCATTGACTCATCTTTGTATACATGTGGATAATACTATTTTGTAATTGGTTACGGTTTTAAGAAAATTTCGAAATTATCTCAAAGATATTACAAAACACACATTTCAACAGGTTCTCTACTAAATTTGTCAATCCCTATATAGAGTTCAATACAGGACACACCCGGTTCCAGTGAGCTAATAAGTATAAAGATAATATAACACAAACCCTCTTTAATTAATTTTAGGGAAGGTTTAAATCAACGCTTGAATATTTCACGTCTAAAAAAAAATCAAAGATACATTTAAAGGTAGAGCAAGGTAATAATGCACCGAGCACTTGTTAAAACTTCTGGGAAAATTCGCTTTATTAAATTCATTTTAGGTTTAGCAATAATCAGTAATTGAATAGATGTTTGTTTAGATCTTTTACAGATATTGCTTATGACTGTGTGCGTTTGAATGCATACATGTGTACGCGTATGCTATATTCAGAATCTGTATCTTGTTTATAATTTAATTTTTATAATTGTAAACATTATACAATACAATTTTAAAAGCAATAAAAACTAGCTCATCATGATACACTTTTCACCCCGAATTAACAAAAATGTTAAACATTATACAATACAATTTTAATAGCAGTGAAAATTAGCTCATCATGATACACTTTTCATCCCAAATTAACAATAACATGACAACAATAAGTTCATAACTTCTTTTCAATTTGTTTCTGCTTCTCCCGATTTATCAATTTAACAAATAAACAAGTTGTTTATGATGCCTTTCATTGCTGTGATAATACAGAATATATGTCACGTTCAAACTGGGGAGAAAAGGCTCGAAAGTAATTAAATGAAACTTTTAAAGCACTCAAAATTCATCAATATCATGCTCGATTGATTCGGGAGTATCAAATTGACACGAATGATTTAGGAATTACCTATATTAGACGTGCTTAGTTTGGTTAAAAAACAAATCTGATTGTAACCTAGAATTGTGTAGGGTTCTTGATGTTTGTCATAATTTTATCAAACGATCCGACATTTGATATTGCCCGTCAGCTAAACAAAACATTGGGTAAACACTAATTATATAATCAACATATTAACAGTTTAGAATGTTAGGGAATCGTGCGATTCAGGGTTAAAATACGTGCATGCATATTTAGTTTGTTGTAAGATATGACAATAGGCTAAAACAAATAGCTACACCCCAAAAGAGATCACTCAAAACGAATCATGAAATTACTTAAAAACTTGTCACCATCACATTTTCTCAAGTTCAATAATGCATAAACGAGGACAGTATAAATACAATACGTGTATCTACATTATTATAATCTGTTATTGACAATAAGTGATTACATTGTTTGGAACAAGATCATAAATTATACACAGATACAACTTTACAGGTAAACAAATTCACAATGGATAATGTAATTATTACTGATTACAAAATCATTTGTACGCACATCACGTCTTGCTCCAAATTACAACATAAAGGGAATCGCCCAATAGTTCCCTCCAATTCATTTGAGGAAATATTATGAAACAATTTTGTATCTATCAGAAATTAATCTTAAATTGTAAAAAAAATTTAAAAAAACAGAAAACGGGAAAAGGAAATAGAATGATGATAGTCAATGAGACATAAAAGAACAACACGCTTACGTCACTTTATTAACGAAACTATGATATTTATATTACTATAAACCCATATGATTGGTTAGAAATGGTAACGTCTTGTGCAAAGGCTGGTTTATCGTTCCCTAATAGTTTGAAAGGGATATGCCATGTTGAATCATTGAGGTTCAAAATACCAACTTTGTGGTTGTTTTTGTTTTTGATGTTGTTGTTGTTGTTGTTGTTGTTTTTTTCTTCTTCTTCTTCTTCTTCTTCTTCTTCTTCTTCTTCTTCTTCTTCTTCTTCTTCTTCTTCTTCTTCTTCTTCTTCTTCTTCTTCTTCTTATTCTCCTTCTTCTTCTTCTTCTTCTTCTTCCTCTTTTTTCTTCTTCTTCTTCTCCTTTTCTTCTTCTTCCTTTTCTTCTTCATCTTCTTATTCTTATTATTATTATTATTCCCTCTTCTTCTTCTTTTTGAATTACCTCCTTCAATTCTGAAGATTCTTGCAGTATTTCGGTTGTGATGTGCAAACCGATCGTTCTGTATCTACATACGTTTGAGAGATGAGCGAGTGTCATTTTAACTATACTCTGTCAGTAGCCGATCAGCGTAGAGCAGTACATCATTATCACAATTGTAAAGGTTCATGAATCAGGGCCCTGGACACCGCACCAAATTTACCCCCACCCTCCCCCCCCTCCCCCACCTTCCCCGTCAAAATGACAAAAATCGCATTTCCGTCTTTCTTATAAACACAATGTGAGCGATTATCTCGTTAACGCCGAAATAGATAAACATTACTACATACATTGCCCGATATCATGGTTATAGAAACAGAAACATTACGTGAGTTGGCAACAGAATTGTACCGAAGGACGAATTTTGGTAGGATCATCATACATTGATTGATCAAAATAGGGTCACTAATCAGCCTACATCTTTTGACCGTTTTCATTACTGTTTTTGTTTTTTGTTTAATTTCTCTAACATCGAGTAAGCCCGACTGCTTCGCATAGCTCGTGAGAGGGCACAATTCCAAGGCCAAAACAGAGCCGTAAAATACGGCTCTGGTCCAAAATAAGAGTATTAACAAAAATAATTAGTAATGTATTCAAATTATACAGTAGAGATTAAACTAATGAGTAAATTATAAACACCCGATTACTGGCATACCCAGGATTTTTTCAAGGGAGGGAGGGGGGGGGGGGGGGGGGCTTATTGGGTTATTTCGTCGACCAAAATTACCAAGGCCGAGACCATTGGTTTAGAGTTGTGTATTAAAGCGGGGGGGGGGGGGGGGGAGGATGTCCGTCAAGAATTTTCGAGGGGGGAGGGGGTGTCGGTCAGAATTTGTTGAGGGGGGATGTCCGTCAAAACATTCGTTTTTTCATCAAAGGGGGGTGTGGTTTGAACCCCCCAACCCCCCCCCCCCCCCCCCCCCCCCCCTTCCTGGGTACGCCTATGTCCCCAATCATGCGCCCTCAGCGTGCTTTTGATACAAGAGAACAGAATAATTGTATGACTCGATTAAAAATGTGTTGGGTATAAACTTGACTACTTACAGCAATGCGTGTGTTCACATCCATGTAAACAAATAACGTTTTCACCAAAGTTTACAGTAGCACCTTCGTTACGTTTTAGAGTAAAGCAATTCAGCGCTTTATATAGAGTCGATTAATTTTCGAATATATTGGGCGCCATACCTTCTTAAAATCATGGGACAGGTTTTGTTTTTTCAAATTTCCCAATCGTTACAAAGATATGTACGATCGAAGTATTCAGATAAGAAAAACTCCCATGGAGTTTTGAAACCGTGTACAAAGTGAGTGCAGTAAGTTAGTGAATATCACTTTGCATTTTCGCTCATTACTTGGCCATGCAATGTCCATTTAACTTGAAATTTTCACACAATTACCCTGTGGACATATGAGATAACAACAATATACATTGCATCAACCATTCATCACTTTTTGCACATGTCAACAAAGTTACTAGATCCCTTTAAGAGTTGATTTCATGTGTATTTTGATCATCTGCTTAATCCGTATTATCAATCAATTTCCTTTTTTTTTCTCAATCGTATTTTCTTATATAATACACCACGTAAACGGGGCCGGGTATGGTAATGCAACATGGTCCACCTTCATAAAGCAGGTTTTATTTTTGTTTGTATAAACGTGAACTGCGTGTTTTAGTTTGTGCATTTACCATATATCATATGACCACTTCGTTTCCTATATTATATAGGCCTAAAGCTATAATATATCCTTCACTACACATTCCACGCTCTTATCTGCAACAAACCAAACAGACTTTGTAATTAATTAGCCACAAAATAAACCTTATAGAGTCTCTGATTCGCAAAATCAAATACAACGGGTGCTAATTGCGAGCGCCCTAGGTTCAATAAAATTGTCATTTTTCATTGCAAATGGGTCATTAGTTAGAAATAAGTATACTCCAAGATTAACACCTATAACGATCTCTTAAAGGGGAGAAACAAAAGGGTTATCTTTTACTGTATGTGAACAGGTGAAAGAGATCATTTGGGAAATTGTCAATTCCACCAAAAAGTGCAGAGAAACAGGTTTCCATGCGAATGCTATACCATATCTGTGTAGTATCATGTCCACCTAGCCCATGCAATTCCCGTAGTGCCACCAGCACCTCGACTGCAAATATTTAATCTTGAGTATTTTAAAGCGATTCATTAACTTCATAAGGATTTATTAAAAAAGTGTTATTTGTGATTTAATAATAAGATTCTTTTAATGATGTGTGATACTTTCATCAAAAAGTAGCACTATTTACCTAGTGAAAAGGGGGAATTTAACCTACCGCTCATACTTTTGTAACAATCGAAAAGCGTTGTAGACACCAAACAACGAGGTACAGGGGAATTGTGAAAGCCCTACGAGCCCTTTCACACACAAGCCAACTCGTGATTGCAATCATGATTGTAATCATGTTTACAATCACGGTGATTATGTTGCCTTGCTTTCACACGAGGAAAAAGACTTCATGCAGACTGGGATTACAATCGCGATTCTGGAGACGTGTTTCTCTGTACCTGTCAATCAAACGAGGAGAGCACTACTACTACACCGCATTGCACTGCACTCGAAGCGAAGAGCGCCCGGTTTATCGGCGGAAGTGCATGTAAGGTCACGTAAGCTCCGCCTCCCAAATCGTGTTTTGGGGGTCAAGCCGTTCACACTAGAGAAACGCACTGTGATTTGAGTGAATCATGATTAGAAAACACCTCCGGACCACGATTCGAGTTTCGCGATTCGTGATTCTAGTTTGCTTTCACATGGTCAACAAATACCGTGATTGGAGTGAAACATTATTCCAATCGTGATTGCAATCACGACTTGGCCATCGTGTGAAACCCCTCCAAGTGAGTTCGGTTGAATTTGACAAATGTAAAGGATAATTTCCATGATGTTAACCCTTTGAGTGCAATGGTCAACTCTACATTCCCTTTGCCCAATATAATATGATGATTGGTTCCTACACACAACATCAGGTGTTGAGGGACTTTTACATGCTCGTGACTACCTACCAAATTTCTATTTCTGGTAGATGAATGGTGCGATCATTGATATAAACTGGTCTAAATAACTATAGATCACTCAAGTTGATGTTTGCAATTATTAATGTAGCACCGTATACTCAAATACTTAATTGCCAATTTCTTGTCTGTGTATGCTGAACAAGTCAAAACAAAACTATCGTCGTACCATTACTTTTCAGCCAATCAGAAATAAGAATAGAATACACGACCTTACCATTCGCGGTATATAGATCTGAATTAACCAATCACCTACGGGAACCTCGTGTACCGTGCACTAAAATCTATAATAAAATTACACTGTTCCGTAGGCAACGGGTTAACATTGAGCGTCTTTAATTGGCATGTTTTGTCTTGGCTAAATTTGCTGACAATGAGGTGTGAAAATTCCTCCTTCTCTCCAGAGGAATGGTAACAAGGACAGGCAGTTTAATGGCCTTGTTTTATTGTCCAAACTTCAAGAGCGAGAGATCATCCCGAGATAATGCAACATCTCGGATATTTCTTCGAGTTCCCCTAGTTCTGGAGGGGCGGGCATCATTCTCATTTTGGCTTACGGAGGATCAAGGTGTGACTGTTTTCAAAACTACTTCATCGAGTAATATATGCACTTGAATGTGAGTAAAGTACAATTACGATTTAATTATCTACATGTACATCCTGATTAAGCTGAAATCATATTTAAGATAATCTTATCGTGGTCTGGGTTAGAGAGGGGGTGGGTATCTCCGCTTGATCGAGTTAGCTATGCACTTGAATGTTAAAACAAAATACCTCCAGTTGTTTACATTCTCCATATCCTCATTTAGCTGAAATCATAATTTTTCGGATATATTTGCTTTGATTATGTACAGTGAATGACTGGAACTATAATTATGTCAAGTACTACTAAAATGGATATTTAATAGTATACTCAGTTAGGTTACAAAGGGAGGAAGGACTGTTTTCATTGTCTTTGACTGATTACGTTATCCGTGCACTCAAATGAGACAATATTGACCATTGTTTAATTATTAAGCTGAAATCATATTTCATGTTTTTGTTTATATAGTACCATGACTGTGCCATGATACTATAGTATTATTGATAATATTTTCATTTATCAGTGAAGCATATTTTGCTGGTGGATGGAAATCACTGAAGTATGCATGAAGTCATAATTCCTTATTACTTATTCTCAGCGTACCACAATTGCCGAAGGTATTATAGGACAAACACGCTTATAATGTTTCGACTATCTTTTGACGTTTAAACATTGACTGACAGATTTCAATACATTTAAAGGGATAGTTGAGTGTTGGTATAGGGGGGCACTTCACAAAATATTTTTGTGTGAGATAATGAAACACTGACTGTCAAATTTGAAAGAACATACAATTTTAATGACAGAATAAACTTTATTTGAACAAAATCGGTTCAGAAACGGCTGAAATATCCATAAACATATTTTTATTCAAAAATTCTTCACCAGGGGATATTTTGACTTTTAAGAAAAAAAATTGAAAATGATTGAAGACTACTTTGAAAACAATCTTAATAGGTTTTTAAAAAGTTGTTAATGATATCTCTATTGAATCATTATTTTAACAAAACATTAAATGCACAATTTTGTATGAAAAATGGCTAAAACCAATTATTTTTTTAGAGAGCGCCCTCTTGAGTTGTAACGGCTCTTTTTTAATGATAATAGGGGTTTTACTTAGTCGTTTGTAATTGTGTATACTTTTCGAGCATGGTGAAGTTATAACTATTATTTTGTACCGTAATGGTGCAGGTTATGGTTATTAAAGTTAAGTTTTACCAATACTCAACTATCCCTTTAAACTTTGAGTGAATTTGCGCTATAATATTTGATTTGTATTGTGTTGAGAGCTTCGTGATCATCATAGTCTAACAGTAGGTAATGTACTTATATAGTGGTGTTTGTGGTGGTGATGATGATGATGATGATAATGATGATGATGATGATGATGATGATGATGCTGATGCTGATTATGATGACATGGATGATGATTATGATCATGATAATGGTGATGATGATGATAAAGATGATGAAGATGATGATGATGACGACGGCGATAATGATAATAATGATGAAAGTGATGATAATTATGACAATGATTATTATGATAATGATGATGATGATGACAATGATTATTATGATAATGATGATGATGTTGATGATGACGATGATCATGTTCCTGATGATGATGATAATTTGATTGTAAACCAAAAAAGTTTTAGTTTACCAACTGCCTTTTTTCAATTGTATGTATCAATAAACAATAATTATAATGGTGATGATGATGATGATGATGATGATGATGATGACGATGATGATGATGGCCACTAACAAGATGATACTAGTAAACTTCTTAATATACTGATATATATGAAATAGTGTCTGATTATCCTTTTTATACTGTATGTTAGTGTTAGTTAGAATCAGAGCCCCGTACACGACTCTGGATAGAATGACCCTTTCATACCCACCGGGACTTGAACACACGACACCCCGTTCATGAGGTGGATGCTCTGTTCACAAGTCACATCGTTTATGCACTCATTAAAAAAAAAAATTCTCCTTCAATATTTTTGTTTTCCTTCTTCAGATTGCAACCATGGATCTGACAATCGTGACGCCGACTCTCCTGATGTTTCTTACTTTGCTTTCTGCCGGACAATGTCAACAAGACAACCTAACGCCTCTCTTCAACATCTCCTTCGAGGAGGAAGGGTCATTTATCGGTCTGTTTGAAGAACAACAGGTGCCACTGACATTCAGCCTCCTTCACATCGACGCAGCCGTGACATCGGGAACATTGCGACTCATCAGTCGAGATACCGGAGTCTTTGATGTCCACAACCTGACCGAGATCAACATCGTATCTCTAGATCTCCAAGCACTGCCAATGAACTTCACGACCGTCATCGAGGGCATCTTCATAGGGATAACGTACGTCGATGTCTTCTACGAAGATGCGGTTAGCGAGGAAGGTCCTGGAGACCCGGTAGCTTCATATAACGTGAAGGTCAAGCACGTGCCGACCATTCTGAACCCGTTGTTCAACTACCTTGTCTTTGTGTGGCTCATCATCTCCTACATCATGATGGGCAGCCGGATGCAGTGGCAGGACATCAAAGAGCGGATCCGCAGGCCATGGGCCTTACTCCTGGCCATGGCGTGCCAGTTCTTCCTGATGCCTGTCCTCGCTTTCGCTCTCTCCAAGGCGTTCCGACTCGACGACGCGACGTCCCTCGGGTTGATTATGGTCGGCACCTGCCCCGGTGGCTGGCTCAGCAACATCTTCAGTCTCCTGCTCGATTGCGACTTCGTCCTCAGCCTCACCATGACCTTCTGTTCGACCATTCTCGCAATGGGGATGATGCCGTTCAACCTCTGGCTGTACGCTAGTCCGCTCACCATAGGCTCGGAGAACCTGGAGACGCCGTATCTGGATCTCTTCTTGCAGATCATCTACCTCGTCATCCCCATCGGCATCAGCATGGTTATAGCCCGCTTTTCCAGTCGTTTCAGGAAGTACTGCGGGAAGCTGCTGAAGCCGGTGGCTACGCTGTGCATCCTTATCGCCGTAGGTCTCGGTGTTCCCGCCCAACTTCACATCTACCAGAGCGCCTCCATTGAGGAGTGGGCTGTATCCGCCCTACTGCCACTGTGCGGGTGTATCGCTGGCTTGATCATCGCCAAAATATGCTGCCTGGAACGCAAGCAGGCTGTGACGGTCTCATTGGAAACTGGCGCGCAAAACAGCCTCCTCGCGGCCACCATGCTGGCCTTCTTCTACCCCTTCCCTGAGGCAGATCTGATCGGAAAGGTGCCCTACATCATGGCACTCCTGAGTCTGGCCGAAGGCATCATCGTGACCATCTGCTACCTCCTCGCTCGCTACGTCTTCTGCAAGAACCGCTACGGGAAGAAGGCCGATGACGATGACGACTATGATGTCGACGATGATTTGGAAAAGGTGAAGGGAAAGCAAATGGACTACCTCGAAACGAATGGGAAGACGGAGATGAAGGAGATTTCTGCAGACGATTATATGAAAAGTAATATGCAAGCTCCGTCCGACCATGACGCGATTGGCGTGTCTGTAGGTGTCCAGACCGCTTATACTAACTCTGGATATGAATGAACTTTGAATATGACAACTTGTCCGTTGATCCATCATGCTCATAATGTAGAGATGCTGAACAGCAACATTTCGTCCGCTTTTGCTTGCATTTATCAAGCTGAATGGGCGCTGCGTGGACGTAAGTTAATACGCTGTTTAGCTTCTACATCGTGCGTCTATATACGGACAATTTGTCACATTCAGATTATTCCACCACGATGAATAACATTTTATTTAGATGAATGAACCTTGTTGTTCATATTTTTAGGAAATGTATAAACAAATTTATTTCAGTTCTGCGTTTTAATCAACGAAAGTCCGATTAAACTTAAGATCGTTTTCGGTATTAGGTTAATCATTCATCTTCAGTGAGGAAAATTGATAATAGCCCGGTCACATATCAACGGATTGCGCAAACGGATGTCAAACGGAGAGCTAAATTTTCCATCCGTTCTATTCGTTTCTTGTCCGTTCCTTGTCCGGTGATGTACGTTGTTCTATGTTTTGTACATGAAGCAATGGAGACGACTTTCATCACTGGATAATTTAATTTCGCAAATTGTCTATTCGTTGGGCATACGTTTCCGATATCCATAGATATCTGACCGGGCCATTAGCAATGATACTTTGATCAAAAGAGAGTGATGATAATGAGTTGCCTTAAAAATAACCACGATGTCAAAAACATCTTCATCGTCTTTTGAAGAAGCAGCAAAAAAAATGAATTAAGTGTATTTTGTTATGTTCGCCATTTCCAGATAGAAGACGCGTAAGCATGAAGAGCCTAAATTGTATCTAAATGTATAAAATATCTCATTGGTAATTTGTATGTAAAATCGATAGTAAATCTAGTAAATAGACCAATTGTTTTCTTGTATGGTTATAATATATAATTAATATACGTCTAGTATACGTAACCACCTTGCCTCGCGGCGCGAGTTGGGAAAAAAGAAACAAATAAACAAACAAACGGACAAAAACAAAATATATATATTGTTCAAACACACAATGGCTGGAATTCACAAAGGAGGTTTGTGTAAACCATGGATTAAAGGGGTTGTACAGTTTGGGCAAGGCTGAGCTCTAGTTACCAAAACCTGCACAATAGGTAATAGTTATAACTCCACTATGCTCGGAAGGTAAAGAAAATTAAAAACGACTAGGTAAGTAAAAAGCCTGTTATCATACAAAAAGAGCCATGAAAACACGAGAGGGCGCTCTCTAAAATAGCATTGGTTTCAACCATTTTTCATACAAAATTATGCATGTGATGTTTTGTTGAAATAATTAAATAGAGAGATCATCAACAACTATTTAAAAACCTCTTTTGAACAATTTGGAAAATGTGTAAGCATCTTTTATTTTATTTTTAAATCATCGAATAAATCTGGACCCCAGATTTATTCAGGTCGATTATATTTATTGATATTTCAGCCATCTCTGAACCGATTTTGATCAAATAAAGTTTATTCTGCCATTCAAATTGTATGCTCTTTCATATTTTACATTCAGTTTTTCATTATCTCACAAAAAAATTATTTCGTGCAGCGCCCTCTATACCGACACTGAACTACCCCTTTAAACCATGGTCTACATCTATGGAGTGCTATTTGTCAACTGATGGAGACAGAATGTACCCTCCTTACTTGTTAACAATGTTGATGAAATAAATGAATGTCTGTCTTCTCAGATGGTAGAATTTGCTGGTTAGCAAGCACTAACGGTCATAATTATCATTATAAATGTGTATAAACAAATGTATTTGTCTACAGGCAGCACTTCATAAATGTAGACCATGGTCATGATGGTCTAAACCATAGTTCATATAAACTTCCTTTGCAAATTTCAGCGAATTTATTTGCGATCAAACCGCCGTTTCATATAAGTTCCTACATATTTAGCATGAGACTGTATTTACATAGTGTAGTTGTGCTTAATTGTTGTATTACTGTAAAACCAAAACCTTTCTGCCTTGTGTATGTGTTATAAATATCCATGGTTCTTTAAAATGTTGATATGAAGAAGTATCATTATATTTTAATGTATAATTTCTTATAATGTGTATGTGTGTGTGATTAAATCCCATGTGTACTATGAGTGCTGGATCATTATATGGACCTGGTTAGATTGTTAGCATAGCAATCAACATATTGTCTACTGGAACCCAGTGGGACTATGTACAAAGTCTACGGGTATATCTGAATCTACAAGTGAATGGGTTAAATTATCATATAATTTGGGTAGCTCCTCAACTTGTTTTTTTAATCAGTTCATCGTGGATGTGGGAGGCGTCATAGCAACGGTTTACACTGTTAACGACCGACATAACATTTATCTATTGAATGAGGTAAAACAAATGACAGTAAAATGTTTTTTATGTGACAGATGGGTGCCGGGTAATCAAGGACTGCAAAGGTGATAATTATTTGACACGAAGCGACATTTTCCCAGCGACAAATCGCTGGCCCGTCATCGCTTTAGCGAAAGTTTCAGTTATGGTTAGGTTTAAGGATAGGTTAACTTAAGTTCCAGGTTTAGTTACATTGTTAAGGTTTGGGTTTGGTTTGGGTTTAGAGTTAGATTTAGTTTCAGGATTGTTGGGCTTAGATTTAGGCCGGTTTAGGTGTATTATTAGGGTTGATTTGATTGAATGGTTTTCCACGACATTTTCCATGAAAAAATGATAGCGGATACTTATCACAAAGTTCGCTTGTAACACTGTACGTTTGATGATAATTAAACATTTTTAGATCTACTTTGTATACACAGTTATCACATCACTACTACTGAATAATCGTTAAAAAATGGAATAAAATAAGATTCATAAAGTAAACAAATGTAGACAATAATGCTTTTTAACCACTGTGTGTTATTTCTTTATTTCAATTAACCCTATCAAGCACAAGCTATTTTGACGTTCCCAGGACCAAGGGGGGGGGGGGGGGGCTCATAGCCCCCCCCCCCCCCCCCTCTAATTTCTTTATTATTCAATCAACCATTTGTTTTGTATTTGTTTTTATTAAAACACCCGTTGTTAATAGTTGTCAATACTTAAAATGGAAAAAACGCCCCTACCCCCCCTCCCTCCCCACTCTACATATCCCATTTCTGTCTCGACCGATTCGCTCCCTCGCCAAATCAGTAATTATGGTCGTCCAATCAATTTTACGTACAGACATACAGACAGATATTATTGTATGATGTGTTTATTCACTCGAAGTCGTAATAAAAGTGAAATATCGCTATGTATTTATCTATTCATTTGTTCTTGTATTTCTTTATCTCCAAGTATATTTTTGGTTAAATTATTGGGGGCACGCCCCCCCCCCCCCCGTAGCTACGCCACTGCAAGTATGTAATAAAAGGCTTGCAGAATCATTTGACAAATATATTTAATTTTGCAAACTAACCTGGTTGAGTCGTAGGTGGCATATTTGCCGTTGTCGTCTCGATGGTCGTCCCGTTTTCAAAGACAACTGACGTCATAATCTCAGTCTCCATGGTGGCTGTTGGTCCAGTTTGGGCTGATGACGTTAGTAGGCGAGTATAATAATAATAAAATCTCATAGCTTTCTAGCCACCACTTGACACATTCTCCCATCCCCAGTAGCCCTCATCAGCACTATTTCTTTTGTTCCTGTCTACTCTAGCCTGCTACGGCATTTACACCTCCTCCATTGTATTCCCCCATCCTTTTGTTCTTACTCACTCCAGCTTGTTGCTGGTCGCACCTTCCACCTACATGTTTATGTATATAATCTAATGTTGAGTACAGTTAGCTGTCATTTGTACGCCTGAAGAAGAATCTGCCAGATTCGATAGCTCGCGGCTTCATTGATTTACAATAATAATTATAATTATATAATATAATTGTACATACAATTTTCTTAAAGAACCATACTGGAGCATTGTGGATTTTTTCCGTCGTAATTATAAGGTATTTACTATGAGTGAATTTGAAAATATCCTCGGGATACTTTTAACTCTGCACAACTCTGTACTCTGGCAATGGGTTAGCAAAATTGAAGTTTACAAGTGAAAGATAAAAGTTTGCATTATTGCTGATTTCTCGGCCGTATATGGCATGTTTGGCTTGCAACGAATAGTCACGTATCACGTATCACGTATCACGTTCACGTTTTACACCTTTTCGTGAAACAGGTCACCCAAGTCTACGAAGTGTTGGGTTACGTGACCCAACAGTTTGTTGATATACTATATGCAATCCACGAAAGCTCACGTAAATTGGCGCTTGCGTTACAAAAAATAATGTAAATTGTCGTTGAGAAGAGACTAATTCTCGGTTCAAATTCAACCGAGAACCAGTCCAACCTATACCAATTAACTACAAGTAGCTAGTTCGGATGTCAAATAATTTAATTCATTTAATTGATTGATTGATTGGTTTGATTGATTGATTGACGTGTTAAGAATACGGCAAACATACCATAAGGTCCAATTGGAATTCTAGCGGTTCCCCCATACCTTGTTGTATTCGTATTAACAATAAAATCATAGGACAGGTTTCGGTTTTTCAAATTTCCCTTTCGTTAAAAAGATATTTACGATTGAAGTTTTCAGATTATCCAACGGATCGCGAAAACCGTGTACAAAGTGAGTTCAATGACTATTTGTGTCTGCTTTACTGAGTAATCTATGCACTTGAATGTGAGAAAAATACATGTTTTGTTTCAATTATCTATATCCTCATTAAAGTTCAAATCATAATTCAGATACTTTGCCGTATAGATACGTAGTTCATTATTCTGTGGATGATTGTAAATATTATAATTATGAAGTGCTAAGAGGGAGAGATCCACTTTTGCAAGCCAAAATTCAAAAGTTGCGAGGTTATTGTCTTATATGAAAGGAAATGTCATTTAATAGCATGCCTGAAAAAATTAGGGCTTGAAATCTCTTTTTCGTGGAGTTACAGACCTAAAACTGAATAAACTGAGGGACGTCGGTTAATTATGTACATACGTATTTTTGGCCGGTGAGTAAGTTCGTACATAGATTTCACGGAGCGCCAGATCGGTATGCATGACCCCTACGTGACCCCCGCTAGCTACGTGAGCCGCGCATAAGTACTAATGTGTGAGCGTTTACCAAGCAAAATACCCAAACTTCGCTTAAACTGACTACATGTAATTATATATTCTTTCTTTTTGAGATCTTTTTCCGTGACATACGTTACCAAATGTCGGCTTCACAATACCTTTACGAGAATTAGTACTATATTGTTGTAATATTATGCTAAATCAGTTGAACTCCTTTATTGACCGATATATAGTTTAAATGGAGGGACGCATTCGTTTTTCATTCGTAGAATCCAAATTAGAGGGCTGTTCGCTCTGATTTTTTTTTTGCGTGTTACATTGATCCCCATCCGTCAACTGAAAGCTGTTCAGACGTTTTGTAAAAGTGGATCTGTCCCTTTAAGACAAAAATGTTTTACTAACTTTGTTGTTATTGTCTCTGTTTGATAATGAGTAATCTATGCACTTGAATGTGAGTAAAGTACATCGATTTAATTCTCTACATCCTCATTAAGCTGAAATCATATTTCAGATAATTTGTTATCGTGGTCTGGGTTAGATAGGGGGTCGGTATCTCCGCTTGACTTAGTTATCTATGCACTTGAATGTAAAACAAAATACCACAAGTTGTTTAAATTCTCCATATACTCATTTAGCTGAAATCATAATATTTCGGATATATTTGCATTGATTATTCACTGTGAATGATTGAAACGATATATGAAGTACTACTAAAATTGATATTGAATAGTGTACTCAGTTAGGTTAGAAAAGGAGGAAGGACTGTTTTCGTTGTCTCTGATTGACTAAGTTATCCACGCACTAAAATGTGAGTGAAGTCCATTGATTAATATCTATATACGGTATCTTCATTGAGCTGAAATCATATTTCATGTTTTTGTTTATATAGTACCATGACTGGGCCGTTATCTTATAGTATTATTGATAATCTTTTCATCTATCAATGAAACATATTTTGCTGGTGGATGAAAATCAATAAGTATGAAGCCATATTTCATGTTCTATTATTCTCAGCGAGGACAAACACGCTTATAATGTTTCGACTATCTATTGACGTTTGAAATAAACATTGATTGGCGGATTTCAATGCATTTAAACTTGCGCTATAATATTTTATTTGTATTGTGTTGTGAGCTTCGTGATCATCATTCTAGTCTAACAGTAGGTAATGTAATTATATGGTGGTGGTGGTGGTGGTGGTGATGATGATGATGATGATGATGATGATGATGATGATGATGATGCTATGCTGATTATGTTGACATGGATGATGATTATGATAATGATAATGGTAATGATAATGATAAGGATGCTGATGGTGATGATGATGATGATGATGATGATGATGATGACGACCACGGTGATGATGATGATAATGATGAGTATGATGACAATGATTATTATGATGATGCTGATGATGACGATGATCATGTTCATTATTTTTTTATTTGATGCGTTTGCATTTTATGTATCAATAAACATTATTAGTATGATGATGGTGATCATGATCATGATCATGATGATGGTGATGATGATGGCCCCTCACAAGATGATGCTAGTAAACTTCTTCATATACATTTGTATGAAATAGTGTCTGATTACCCTTTGTTATGCTGTATGTTAGTGTTAGTTAGAATCAGAGCCCCGTACACGACTCTGGTTAGAATGACCCCTGTCATACCCACCGTGGCTTGAACCCACGACACCCCGTTCATGAAGTGGATGCTCTATTCACGAGTCACTTCGTTTATGCGCTCATTATAATCTTTATTTTTTCTCTTTCGATATCTTTTTTTCTTCTTCAGATTGCAACCATGGATCTGACAATCGTGACGCGGACTCTCCTGATGTTTATGACTTTGCTTTCTGCCGGACAATGTCAACAAGACAACCTAACGCCTCTCTTCAACATCACCTTCGAGGAGGAAGGGTCGTTTATCGGTCTGTTTGAAGAACAACAGGTGACACTGACATTCAGCCTCCTTCACATCGACGCAGCCGTGACATCGGGAACATTGCGACTCATCAGTCGAGATACCGGAGTCTTTGAGGTCCACAACCTGACCGAGATCGACATCGAATCTCTAGATATCCAAGCACTGCCAATGAACTTCACGACCGTCATCGAGGGCATCTTCATAGGGATAACGTACGTCGATGTCTTCTACGAAGATGCGGTTAGCGAGGAAGGTCCTGGAAACCCGGTAGCTTCATATAACGTGAAGGTCAAGCACGTGCCGACTATTCTGAACCCGTTGTTCAACTACCTTGTCTTTGTGTGGCTCATCATCTCCTACATCATGATGGGCAGCCGGATGCAGTGGCATGACATCAAAGAGCGGATCCGCAAGCCATGGGCCTTACTCCTGGCCATGGCGTGCCAGTTCTTCCTGATGCCTGTCCTTGCGTTCGCTCTCTCCAAGGCGTTCCGACTCGACGACGCGACGTCCCTCGGGTTAATTATAGTCGGCACCTGCCCCGGTGGCTGGCTCAGCAACATCTTCAGTCTCCTGCTCGATTGCGACTTCGTCCTCAGCCTCACCATGACCTTCTGTTCGACCATTCTCGCCATGGGGATGATGCCGTTCAACCTCTGGCTGTACGCTAGTCCGCTCACCATAGGCTCGGAGAACCTGGAGACGCCGTATCTGGATCTCTTCTTGCAGATCATCTACCTCGTCATCCCCATCGGCATCAGCATGGTTATAGCCCGCTTCTCCAGCCGTTTTAGGAAGTACTGCGGGAAGCTGCTGAAGCCCGTGGCTACACTGTGCATCCTTATCGCCGTAGGTCTCGGTGTTCCCGCCCAACTTCACATCTACCAGAGCGCAACCATTGAGGTGTGGGGTGTATCCGCCCTACTGCCACTGTGCGGGTGTATCGCTGGCTTGATCATCGCCAAAATATGCTGCCTGGAACGCAAGCAGGCTGTGACGGTCTCATTGGAAACTGGCGCGCAAAACAGCCTCCTCGCGACCACTATACTGGCCTTCTTCTACCCCTTCCCTGAGGCGGATCTGATCGGGAAGGTGCCCTACATCATGGCGCTCCTGAGTCTGGCCGAAGGCATCATTGTGACCATCTGCTACCTCCTCGCTCGCTACGTCTTCTGCAAGGACCGCTACGGGAAGAAGACCGATGACGACGATGATTTGGAAAAGGTGAAGGGAGAGCAAATGGACTACCTCGAAACGAATGGAAAGACGGAGATGAAGGAGATATCTGCAGACGATTATAAACAAAGTGGTTTGCAATCTCCTTCCGACCATGACGCGATCGGTGTGTCTGTAGGTGTCCAGACCGCTTATACTAACTCTGGATATGAATGAACCTTGAATATGACAACTTGTCCGTAGATCCATCATGCTCATAATGTAGAGATGCTGAACAGCAACATTTCGGCCGCTTTTGCTTGCATTTATCATGCTGAATGGGCGCTGCGTGGACGTAAGTTAATACGCTGTTTAGCTTCTACATCGTGCGTCTATATACGGATAATTTGTCACATTCAGATTATTTCACCACGATGAGTAACAATTTTTTAGATGAATGAACCTTGTTGTTCATACTTTTAGGAAATGTATAAACAAATTTATTTCAATTCTGCGTTTTAATCAACGAAAGTCCGATTAAACTTTAGATCGTTTTCGGTATTAGGTTAATTATCATTCATCTTCAGTGAGAAAAATTGATAAGCAATGATATTCGGATCAAAAGAGAGTGATGATAAAAAGTTGCTTTAATAACAACCACGATGTCAAAATCATCTTCATCGGCTTTTGAAGAAGCAAGATAGTTTATTTATGGTATCGTTTTCATGTTTGCCATTTCCAGTAAAAAAACGTGCAAACATGAAGAGCTTAAATTGTATTTAAATGTATAAAATATGGTATTTTTATGTACAATAGATATTAAAATTTAAACCGACCAATTGTTTTCTTTTATGGTTATAATAATATTGTTTACATTGTTTGCAGTGGGGAATCAATATCCGTACGTCCAGTAATATACGTTATCACCTTGCCTCGTTGTATTATGCGAATGTGATCAACGGTGTTTTTTTAATAAAATATTATCGTGGTAGAGTTTTGACTTACAACTTATGGAAAGCCGTTAGTTTCTTTGAAAATCTTTTGTAAAAGTTATTTTAAAAGGCATAAAATGTTGATTCGAATCATGGAGATTTCATGTTATTGATGTGAAATTTATGAAAAGTCTAAAATACTTGCAAATCTGCTTTTGAATGATGTATTTTATTCCAAGGCTACAAATAGCTTACCATAATGTTTAAGTCCATCTTTGAGTTAAGTTCAACTTAGGATTTGTGTGACTTAATGTGAAACACCCCCTGGTTATATAGATTGTTAGTATAACAATCAACCAACCTTTTGTCTACTGGAACCCAGTGGGATATATATACAAAGTATATGGGGATTTCTGAATATACAAGTGAATGGGTTAATGTGTCATGTAATTTAGGGAGCTCCTCAACTTAAAGGGGAATTAACCCTTATCCTTTTGACTTACTGGATGTGATGAGAGCATAACTACTATCATTGCTAGTCACTTATTTCCTCATGAATATTCCCGATTACAAAAATAATCAATATTTTATGGACCACTGTCGTCTGCTTTCAATGCCCATAGGAGGCGGCCATTTCTTCAACTACTCGCGGTGAAATGACGTGGCAGGCGGAGAACACAATAGCATATTATATCGTAACCCGCTATTGTGTTCTCCGCCTGACACGTCATTTCACCGCGAGAAGTTGAAGAAATGGCCGCCTCCTGTTGGCATTGAAAGCAGACGACAGTGGGCCATAAAATATTGATTATTTTCATTATTGGGAATATTCATGAGGAAATAAGTGACTAGAAATGACAAGAGTTATGCTCTCATCACATCCAGTAAGTCAAAAGGCTAGGAGTTCCTTCCCCTTTAATTGTTTTTAAATCAGTTCATCGTGGATGTGGGAGGCGTTATAGCAACGGTTTACACAGTTAAAGGAAACCAAAATGATAGCATTTCATATGTACTACTTCGTTCGCAACACCGAGAAGTTTAATTTGATATATAAATCATAAGAAATGGCCCACCGATTAGCCCACACCAATCACTCAAAGAGACAGAACAATTTTGTTTTTGCGGCGTCCCGTACGAACATGGAAGTGGCCATGTTTACATTTTCTGTGCAGTCCCCAGCAAAGATATGACGTTTTCTTGGACCTAAGCACCAAAATTACATTCATGATCATGTTAAAAGAAGAGACAATTTTGTCTTTGTAGAATCACAGGTCAAATAAAAAAGTATATATGTATAAAGAAAATATATTAACCAACGACCATTTCAGAGGGGGCAGTGTGGAAATATGACTAAATATGGTTACTTAGCCAGTATACCTATAGCTTTTTGACGGAATTGTCAGAGGCTGCCATGGTAACAATTGTGTTGGCGTAAGCAGAGACGTGCACACTGTTGTATAAGTACTTGCGGCGAGCACGTTCGATTTTCTCTAACACGCCTCCAGCTACCGATGCGTACCAAACATTCCTTTTCTTTGATTTGGGAAGGGGTGTTATACCTCTTTGCTGTACAAAACAAAGGCTTGCAGAGTAAATGAAATGTGTAGGCACGTATTTCTATGGTTACCAGGTGACCGCTTTAAGAAATGAATTTACCCCACTATTTCACCTAAACAATTGAGCTGTAGTATCAAGATTGCATTGTTCTCGGTCTAAGGCCAATTTAGTTGCTTATACAGTGATTCATATCAGAATAATAAATGATCGTAGTCTAGATTATGCTTCGCTAGGGTGGAAATAAATGCATGACTTCTTGTAACAGTATTATCGATATATATCATGATATTTCGAAGTACAACTATTGAATTAAAAGTAGCAAACATATTACAGTTTTGGAGGATTGCGAACGCGTACGCGCTCGTTGATATCATACAATTCGAATGTCGTATGAACACCCTCGTTCTGACTAGAAAATAATATACTATCATACTTCACATATAATCAGAGTAGAAACAAATAAAAGATATACTAAATAATTAGATTTAAAAAAATAAGCTATCAGCAGTGCAATGTTTTTTTTGTTCGCTCCGATTTTTCATAAAAATAAGTTATCAAACTAATAGTTAAATCGCCTTTGGCTAGACCAATAAGCGTCAGTCCATGACAACGTCACGTTTGGGCGGAAAACAAAAATCATGGCGCCGCTCAGAGCATCCATAAAGAGCCCGTGATAGCAAAATATAAACTATGCCCATTCCTCAACCGAATTCATGTTTCGGGTGATTCAGGGATATTCGAAATGTGTGAATATAGGTCTTATTACACAGATTGCTTTGTGTTATGCGTTTTGGTCCGCTTTAACGACCGACATAACATTTATCTATTGCAAATGACAGTCAAATTGTTTTATGTGACAGATGGGTGCCGGGTAATCAAGGACTTCAAATTAAATGTTTTACTACCATTCAAACATAATTGAATTATAACTGTTATTTTGTTTAATGATAACTTACAAGTTTTAGTTAGATAAATCCTTTTTTACCAGAGCTGTTCTAGTGTTCTACCCCTTTAAACAAATTGAATAGGCCTATAACAATAGATCCATACAGTACAAATGTAGAATATCCGTTTACATATTGGTTTAGAATCAAGTTTATGCCTACTTTGTATACTAAGTTATCACATCACTATAACTACGGAATAATCGTTAAACAAATGGAATAAAATAAGATACATAAAGTCAACAAATGTAGACAATAATGTTTTTTTTAACCACTATGGTATTTTATTTGTTGTGCATCTACAATAATGTAGTATTTAATGATTTGCTTTATATCAAATAAAACGTGATAAGTGCATTCATCAGTTTACAAAATTATTGACATCTGAAAATAGATTCATAAACAACTCAGTATAATAACTGTTATATCCCTTCTATGAATATTCATGAGTATTCTAGAAACGTGATTGGTCAATTGGGGCTCTCACAATAAAAATTATTTTCACTATCAATCGGAAAATCGGAGAATAGTTTTCACTATTTTTGCCCATAGCATTATTGCTCATAGAGATGCGTGTTATAAGCTTCTCTGCGAGCGGAGAATATTTTTTACTATTTTTGCCCATAGCATGAAAATTACGTCATAGACGCCGGGTGATCATGATGCTCATAGAGATGCGTGTTATAAGCTTCTCTGCGAGCGGAGGTCTTGTTTTAGCTTGCGAAAGATGCTCGACGAGATTTCCCAAAGATATACAGAATATTTTCACCCGTGAATATCAATAAACATATCAGTATAACATGGCGGTATTCGAAGGGATATAAAACAAATATACCAAGCTTTTAGTTCAAAAGTATAGTGGAAATTATATCTTCGGAGGGACTGGCAAAATAGTAACTATGCCAGTCCCTCCTCAGATATAATTTCCCACTATCTTTCTCACAGTTTGGTATATTTGTATAGTATCATCATCTGGTTTAAGGCGAATAGGATATAACAATTGATTATAAAATAAAAATGACAGGCATACAAATCTAAACAGGCATGATAAATTAAAAAAATATGGGTCATGCGGACCAGAACGAAAAAAAAAAAGGAAAAAAATACATTTTACATTGTGTACATGCAATACTACGTTCATAAAATATTAATTTCTGAAATGTATTTGATAACCACTCGTGCCTGTAAGAATCGTGCCATCTGCATACAAGACCTAAACGGCAAGACAAAATGACAAAATCACTTATTGCCACACCAGGGCCACGTTCCAGAAAAAGTTGCAATCGATTGCAAGGTTGCAATTAGTTGGAAGTCCGATCACGTTACTATATATGTCACATTTGATTAGTTCAAATGCGCACATTTTCTGACTTGCAATTAATGCAACTTTGCAATCGATTGCAACTCTTTCTGCAACGGAGCCCAGATATATACCCGCCAAATACAAATATTTTTGCCTTCTATATAATAATATAAACTGTGTATATACTCTCAATTTTGCATACAAGTGCAGTATTATGCATTTAAACATTTGGGCCCCATTGCAGAAATAGATGCAATCGATTGTAAAGTTGCAATTAATTGTAAGTCAGATAATGTGACTAAATGCGCTAATCTGATTGGTTGAAATGTGCATTTTCCATAGAGTTGTATATAAGTAAGCCAGCTCTATGATATTTCTGACAATTTTAATGAACTTTATTTGATCAAAATCGGTTCAGAAACAGCTGAAATATCAATAAATATATCCGATCGGAATAAACCTGGGGCCCCAGATTTATTCGCTGATTTTTAAAAAAATATATGTAAAATGCTTACACTTTTTCAAAAAATTTAAAAAGAGGTTTTGAAATATATTTTGTTGATGATCTTTCTGTTTAATGATCATTTTAACAAAACATCACAATCACAATTTTGTATGAAAAATAGTTGAAACCAATGCGTTTTAAGAGAGCGCCCACTTGTGTTTTAACGGCTCTTTTTGAATGATAACAGGCTTTTTTCTTAGTCGTTTGTAATTTGTTATACCTTCCGAGCATGGTGAAGTGATAACTATTAGTTTGTAATGTTATTGTGCAGCTTTTGGTTGCTAAAGTTCAGTCTTACCAAAACGAAACTATCCCTTTAAATATTTTAGCAGTATAATGGACCTGATTAAAGTTATAATCATAATGTGTATTAGTATATTAAGACTGATTTCGGGCGGGGGCACGTGAATTATTGGGGCACACCCATTTGTATTTCTTTATTTTTAAAGAATTTGGATGTTTTTTGTATTATAGGTTTTCCCGCTCAATTTTGAGATTGTGTCATTCGAATTGATAATAGGAGCAAACGAATTCGCGCGATTTGCAATCGCCGTGTCAGAGCAGCATTCGAATTCGTCAATAGTCGTTCAAAATCACGTAGGAGCAAGTGAATTTGCACAAAGAGCATACTTTTTCATCAATGGTCAATCGAATTCGCGAAAGGGCAGTTGACAGTTGGCTGCACATTCGCGAATTCGAATGCCCATAAATGAACTTCTGTGCCTATTCACGAAAGCTTATGCGTATGCATGAATTCGTTTGCACTTATTCGGAATTTGGAAGACCGATACCAACGATTACGCGGTAATGCGTGAATTTGAATGACCCTTAATGAATTCGATTGAAAAAAGTGTAAAATTGAGCGGGAAAACCTATACTATTATTGGGGGTACGTGCCCCCGGCGTGCCCCCGTAGCGACGCCACTGTATACAACCGGCTATATTTGGATTATCAGAAACGTGGTAAAACAATGTCCCGGATTCCTTGTTTTGTATTGATAGATTTTCTCTCATAATTAATAATAGAACTGCTAAACGGGGAGGTGGAGTTGGATTTTATGTTACAAATAATCTTAAATATAAAGTACTAAAGGAAATTGAATATATGACTGAAGATATTGAAACAATTTTTATTGAAATTGAGTCCGCGGGTAATAAGAATATAATAATTGGTGAAATATATAGACCCCCTCATTCTAATATTAATAATTGTTTTAATATCATACAGAATATTTTGATATCACCTTCTTTAATTAATAACAAAAAGTTTTATAATGGGTGATTTTAATTTAGATTTATTGAATTATAATGATAATAACAATTGTCATGAATTTTTAGATATAATGATTTTTAATTCATTACTTCCCCTTATAAGGAAATCGACGCGTGTAACTGATACATCTCATACTCTAATAGATAGTATTTTTGTTAATGATAATTCTCTCCTTAAATCTGGTATTTTGGTCGCAGATATCGGCTATATTTGGATTATCGGAAACGTGGTTAAACAATGTCCCTGATTCCTTGTTTTGTATTGATAGATTTTCTCTTATAACTAATAATAGAACTGCTAAACGGGGAGGTGGAGTTGGATGTTATGTTACAAATAATCTTAAATATAAAGTACAAAAGGAAATTGAGTATATGACTGAAGATATTGAAACATTTTTTATTGAAATTGAGTCCGCGGGTAATAAGAATATAATAATTGGTGAAATATATAGACCTCCTCATTCTAATATTAATACCTTTTTTTTTTTATATCATACAGAATATTTTGATATCACCTTCTTTAATTAATAAAAAAAAAGTTTTATAATGGGTAATTTTAATTTAGATTTATTGAATTATAATGATAATAACAATTGTCATGAATTGTTTAATATAATGCTTTTTAATTCATTACTTCCCCTTATAAGGAAACCGACGCGTGTAACTGATACATCTCATACTCTAATAGATAATATTTTTGTAATGATCATTCTCTCCATAAATCTGGTATTTTGGTCTGAGATATCGGCTATATTTGGATTATCGGAAACGTGGTTAAACAATGTCCCTGATTCCTTGTTTTGTATTGATAGATTTTCTCTTATAACTAATAATAGAACTGCTAAACGGGGAAGTGGAGTTGGATTTTTTGTTACAAATAATTGTACATACCCTTTGGAACATTAATACTATCATACATGTATTATGGGATTTTAGCATGGGGCAATAGTTCATTATTATTACTTTACAAACTAGTTAAAATACAAAAGTGAGCCATTAGAATTGTTAATAAAACAGGTTTCTATGCCCACACAATATAATTATTTCATTCAAATAAAGTATTAAAACTAACTGACTTATATATGTATAATATTGGGATATTTATGTATAAATTGTCCAATAATGAACTTCCTGAAAGTTTTATGATAATATTTAAAAACAATAATTATTTTCAAAATTACCCCACTCGGCAGAGTGGTTCCTTTCATTTACCACGAACGCGTACTCTATTTGCCCAAAAAACCTCTCTCCGTGTATTTAAACGTAAATTAAAATTATTATTATTGCTTAAGTATACTCGAAATAATTACTGTTTAGTTAAGATTCATTCATTTATATAACCTTATTGCTCTTTTATAAGTAAGTTTCTATTGTTGTATTCTTATTCGGTTGGATCGATTGTAATACCCTTGTAATATATATTTATACTTCTTTTTTTTTATAGTGGTCTAACAAAAGTTGTTATTTGGCATGGCACCTTGTCGTCTTTTTTCTTTTCTTTTATTCTTTTTTTTTTCTTCTTACCTTGTTCGTTTTCTTTCATTACATTTTCTTGATTAATATTGATTAGACACAATTACCAATGGGAACCAAATATTTTTACAAGCATTGCTTCTTTTTGGTTCCCCCATATTTCACGTTATGTTAATTACAAACAAATTGTTGATTATGTAATATTTGATTGTATTTTAGTCTTCAATTTATTCATTTAATTGTATTTCGTTTTTGAATGTATTGTTTGTTTGTATAATGACTTGTTCAAAATTTATTTATGAAATATGGAAATAAAATCAAATCAAATCAAATCAAATCAAATCAACCATTCTTTTTTGTTTTTAGCTTCATACGTAATAATAAGTATAACTCATATTACATTTAATTTAGATTCTGGAGTATTCGTTTCGCTTGTTCCTCCTGTATATCATGTAGCCGCCTGCTGTTACCACCACCACGACCACCACAAGCCCGGCGACACCACAGCCGACGATTAGCCAGATCTTAGACTTAGTCGATGATCCGTCGCCGTTGCCACACGTGCAAGCTAAAATGAAGGGGAAAAATACAAGAAACGAAGATGAGTTATACTTGTCTTGTAACCCATCCTCATTGGCCATTGGAAATAATAATTGACCAAAAACAGTCATTACAGTCACCATGTATAGTTTGTGTATAGTTTCCCGACCTGTACAAATCCCCTGCACCCTATAAGGATAAAGAAGATACTGATAATGTTAATAACTGTTTCCAAATGAGTAGAGATCATTTTTAGCTCATCCGGCCTGAAGGGCCCGATGAGCTTATGCCATGGCGTGGCGTCCGTCGTCCGTCCGTCCGTCCTTCCGTCCGTCCGTCCGTCCACAGTTTTCAAAATGCTTCTTCTTCGTTATTTTTCAACCGATTTTGATTCTGATTGTTTCATATGATAGGGCTAGGAGGGGGATTTAAAACTTCTACACAGAATCGTGAAATTCATTATCTATGGTAATTTATGCAAATTTATTCGAAATCACAAAAAATGCTTCTTCTCCTTCATTTCTCGACCGATTTTTATTTGGTTTGCTTTATCTGGTAGAGCTAACTTTGGTACACTAAACTTCTACACAGAATTTTGAAATTTTTCTCCATTAATTAATAATGGTAATTTATGCAAATTTATTCCAAAAATAACAAAAATTGCTTCTTCTCCCTCATTTCTTGACTGATTTTCATTCTGTTTGGTTTATCTAATAGGGGTAGGAGGAGGATTTAAAACTTCTACACAGAATCATGAAATTAATTATCTATGGTAATTTATGCAAATTTATTCGAAATCACAAAAAATACTTCTTCTCCTTCATTTCTCGACCAATTTTGATTTGGTTTGCTTTATCTGGTAGAGCTAACGTTGGTACACTAAACTTGTACACAGAATTTTGAATTTTTTCTCCATTAATAAATTTTGGTAATTTTATATTTTTATTTTTATTTTTTTTTTTTTATTTTTTTTTTTATTTATTCATTTTTTTTTTTTTATTATTATTTTATTTTATTTTTTTTTATTTATTTTTTTTATTTTTTTTTTAATTTATTTATTTTATTTTTTTTTTTTGTATTTTTTTTTTTTTCCCCCATGTCCCTTCCGGGGCGTCAAATTTATATTTTGTTCACTCTAATTTTTAATTTTTTTTATTTTTAGGTCCCTTCCAGGACATAAAATTTTTATTTTTTGACCAGTTGAAAAGTGTACCACATAAAATTTGCGATATTTGATGTTGCGAGATGCCGGATGAGCGCTACGTCATTGACGTTCTGGTTTTAATTTATTAAACAGCTGGTCATTATCGACGATGGTCGCTATCGCAGGGTTGAATGAGGCGAATATAATTAGACGATCATTGACATATTTCAGATGTATTTCGAAGTATAAATGGACGCAAAACAAAATACAAAATATGGATTTTAATAGGCGAGTGCATAGACCATAGTACGTGCACTTGCCTATTCTATTATTTTGTAACCTAGAACAGTAACTGTCACACATGTATTTGTTGCAATTGTCATAGGGCAGACAATGTCAGTTCACGAAATAGTGAATGTCAAACAGTCAATAGTCATTGTATCATGTCCAGTATATAGGGTGACATGGCGTAATGAGCCAAAACTTTTTTGGGGCTAAAGGGACAGTCCCTCTTTTACAAAACGTCTGAACAGTTTCCAGTTGAAGGATGGGGATGAATGAAACACACACAAACAAAATCAAATCGAACAGCCCTATAATTTGGATTCTACGAATGAAAAACGAATGCGTCCCTCCATCAGACTATATATCGGTCAATAACTGAGTTAGCATAATATTACAACTATATTGTACTTATTCTTGTAAAGGTATTGTGAAGCCGACATTTGTAAAGGTATGTCACGGGAAAAAATCTAAAAAATGAAGAATATGTAATTACATGTAGTCAGTTTAAGCGAGGTTTGGTTATTTTGCCTAGTGTGCGGTCATGCTATTCTTATTTGTGCGTGGGTCACGTAGCTAGCGCGGGTCACGCATAACGTTGTGGTACTTCTTGGAATCCGTGTACAAACTTCCTCACTGGGTGAATATACATAAAGTGCACAATTACTTGTTGGACGACGGTTTGTTAGTTTTAGGTCTATAACTCCACGAAAAAGAGATTTCAAGCCCTAATTTGTTCAGGCATGCTATTAAATGACATTTTCTTTCAGATAAGACAATAACCTCGCAACTTTTGAAATTTGGCTTGCAAAAGAGGGAATGTCCCTTTAAAGGGATAGTTGAGTTTTGGTATAGAGGGCGCTTAACAAAATTATTGTTCGTGAGATAATGAAAAACTGAGTGTCAAATTCGAAAGAGCATACCATTTTAATGACAGAATAAACTTTATTTGATCAAAATCGGTTTAGAAATGGCTGAAATATCCAAAAGCATAACCATTTGTAATAATTGTAGGGCCCCACATTTATTCGATAATTTTGAACCAGCCGTTAAACAAAATTATAAAATGCTTCCTCTTTTAAAAAAATTACAAAAGAGGTTTTTTAATAGTTGTTGATTTTCTCTCTATATCTAATCACTATTTCAACAAAACACCACATGCACAATAATTCAATTTAAATGGTTCGAATCGATGAGTGTTTAGAGAGCGCCGTCTTAAGTTTGAACGGCTCTTTTTTTTAATGATAACAGGCTTTTTACTAGTCATTTGTAATTTTGTATTCCTTTTGAGCATGGTGGAGTTATAACTATTAGTTTGTAATGTAATAGTGCAGGTTTTGGTGACTAAAATTCAGTTTGACCAAAACTGTACTCTATTTACCAGAACTCAACTATCCCTTTAACAAAATCCGCATCACCACCAAGCATAGCATAACGCCATGGTTGGCAACTTTGAGCAAGCGGTGAGTCTGAGACTTTGCGAGGGAGCAAAGCGATCGAGCCCGAAGGAGCCAAGAGACTGAGCGAGGAGGATGGGTGTGGGAGGGGGTGTCCTCCCTCACACGGTAGGGAGCTTTTGCATTTTTGGACTTGAAACTGTGCAATTTGGTGCATACCTAGGAAAGAAATTCGGACGTTACGCCATTAAGTATACGTGAATAAGGACGTCATGATTCTACCGACTAGAAAAGAAAAAAAAAATTTGTTTCATGAAGCAAGCACATTTTTATAAAATATATGCACCCCAACAAATCATATTTGTAAAGTTACATATAGTTCAAACATTGCACCAAATGCCACATTATTTATGATAGAACAACATGAACAAGGTTTACCAGACATAGACAATACCAATTCCCGAGGGAGGGTTTGATGAGACGGTGTGATGGGAGAGAGTGGGTGTCCGCCCATGTACAGTAAGGGAGCTTTTGTCATTTTTACTTTAAATTTGACTTGACATGAAGTATAATCTGAGTAACCATGACTCAGGAAATACCGTTTTTAAATCACTGGTATCGAATTAGAAATAAGCCATGATTGAATTTCAGTGGGGGGGGGGGGGGCAACCCCCCCCCCCCCACTCCCCCACCTCCCCAAGCCCACCAGTACGCCAGTGGCTAAGGTATCCATATATCAAAATGTAGTTCCACGACCTTTGACTTTGTTCATGTGGTACAGGGGCCGCGGAAAGGTTTTGAAAGTGGATGGGCTGACCCCATTTAAATTTGTATAATTATTGTTATTTTATGCTTATGTATTTGATTGTTTTAAGCCAAAAAGCCCCCCCCCCCCCCCCCCGGTTCCGCGGCCCCTGTGGTAATATGCAGGTTCGTGATAGCGAACTGTAACTTTTCTTCTTCACGTGATGAATTAGGTATTCCTCAATGAGTGCTTCCATGTTCGCATATCGAGTCATGATCAATTCCTATTTAACTCAAAGTCCCGTCTAATTCCCGACTAAGTCCTGGGGGTGTTTCACTAAGATCCTAAGTTGGACGTATAAACAATAATGGAAATTCATCTGAAGCCTTAGAATAAAATATAATAATATTAAAGAAAAAAAAATATTCAAAAAAGTATTTTAGACTTTTCATAATTGTACATAAAGAACATGACATCTCCTTGATAAAATAGAATATTAATGCTATTAATCAACAGTTTATGCCGTTTAAAATAAATCTTTTCAAAATTGTCGGAGAAACTAACGGTTTTCCATAATTTTTAAGTCCGACTTAGAGTTAAGTTCAAAACACCCTCCTGTTTAACTTTAGAATAACGCGGGGGTAGTTTAATTCCTGTTTAAGCGCATCATGAATATCGCGACAAAATTAACACAATCATGGAAAACATCTCACCTTCTCCGAGACCACACTGGTCTTTGGTTTCCAGGACAAATGGTTGGAGAACCGGCGAGGACAGGGCCAAATCGAATATTCCAAGGTTGACTTCGAAGTCCTCACACGTGTAATGCTTTCCGGTGGGCACTGTGAAAAAGCTCATTGCCGAAGAGCTGAAGTCAATCAAAACTAAGGACAAAATGTCAAAAGAGAGAGAGAGAGAGGGGAATAACATACAAATAATATCGGCCGACAAACTGCTGCAAAATGTTGCAAAAACGTCGGTGATTCCCAACCTGGCTACAAACTTCCTCACACATTAAGTGCTTCCCCCAGTTGGCACTACATGAGGACATCAGATTGTATTAGTGCTAGGGTCAACCTAGACTATATGGTGAGAATGTAAGAGAAGAGAGGGGGATTATTCTGAAAATATTGAACGAACCCATTGTAAAATGCTGCCAAACAGTCTTCAGTTAATGTTAAAGGTATATGTCGAAGGTTCCCAGGTTGCCAGCTTCGAAGCCCTCATACATGACATGCGTCCCGGTTGGGACAGAGACAAACCTAATTGAGTATAGCGCTGGAGTCAACCAAAACTAAAGACAGAATGTAAAAGGAGAGAGTGGGAAATGATCTGAAAATAATGAACAAACAATTGCAAAATGTTGCCAAACGTTTTTTTTTTTTTCAGTTGAAGGCATGTCGAAGGTTCCCATGCACATGCAGGGTGACTTGATATTCCTCACACAATTCATGAAGTTTTTCCCACTCGGACAAGAGAACAAACTCGTTTAGAAAGTCCTCGATCGTGGTGCAAATGGGAAAAAAACGGTTGCAAAGTGTTTAATACGATCTGCCGTATATAGCGACCCCTGGAAAACGGTGTGCCGTTGTACCTGATTGGACCTGATCCCGGATGCATTTTAGCCCGTTTTTTTTTTTTTTTTTCTTTTTAATAAGGCCCGTTCGCCCATGTCTAATATTGGTGTCATCAAACAATTAATTTAATATAGGTCAAATAAAAACAAATATATAATAGTTTATTTACGTCCATAGCTGGTGTAGAACTCTACCATCACCTTGCTCAATTCGTATTGCTTTCCCTCGCTACTGAAGTTGAGGACAATGTGGAATATCCCTCCAGCCCCGCGGAAGAACAGGCTAAAGGTGGCCGTCTGTTCGTCGCAGACAGAACCATGCCTTGATGTTTTGTTTGCAATGTCATACTGTGAAAATAGAAAGCGAAAATGCATAAATAAATTAACTCTTTTATTGAACACCAAGAAGACGAAACTATTGGTTATTGATAGAAATATCAATATTATAATAATATAATATCAATAATTTCAACAGTGATGGAAAGGGGATCGAAGTGGTCAAATAGTTTGAGCACTTAAATATATAATCAAAAACACAGGAGAGAGCAACGTAGAGATGAGAAGAAGACTGACAATTGCAAGATCGACAGTACAGAACATGTCTCATATCTGGAAGAGCCGATGCCTTTCACCATGTTCACACAGTCTGAAGTCCGTCTGAAGGTTCGACTTCTTCGTGCAACTGCATTCTCCATTGCTACTAATAGATGCGAGTTTTGGGCCATGACACAAAATGACAGAAAAGGATTTGACGCTTTTGAGATGTGGTGCTACAGAAGGCTTTTGCAGATGTCGCGAAAGACAGAAAGACAAATGTGTGGATACTGAACAGGTTGGGTACAGACTTAACTATCATAAGGGGAATCATGGAAAGAAAACTAAAGTATTTGGGGCACATTGTAAGGAGATCTGAAGGTGTTGAAAACGAATACTGCAAGGAAAAATTTAAGGAAAACGTGGCAGAGGTCGTCCACCAACAACTTGGACTGATGATGTAAAGAGTGTCTGGAGAAGGAATGAAGGGTGCAACACGCTTGGCAGAAGATAGAGTTGCACGGCGCCCCTGAACCTGAACTTGATGATGATGATGTTCGTTTACAAAAAACAAAATATTTATGAGGCCATTCAGACTGAATGAACTAGTACACGTTAAAGGAAGCTGCCTGTTCGTTGCAGTCAGAGTTCTGCTTTGATGTAGTGTTGGAGATGTCGTATACTGAAAACGGAAACAAATACAAAACAAAAACAAACAACAAACAAACAAAGGCAAAATAATTTTGGAAGTTAAAAGAGGCAGCAAGTGGAAATTTTGCGTGGATGTACTGGTTAAGATTCCTACTGTTGAATATAAAATAACCCTTACTGCAACTCTTAACTCTAACTCCTCTAACCATAACCCGAACTCTGACACTGCTTACCATATTTCCCTTGTAGGTGATGCTGCCACTAAAACTCATGATCCTGCACACGACCCTGTTGCTGTCTCGGACAATCCTCTAAACATAACTCTAACTTTAACTCTATCTTTAACCCTAACCCTAACCCTGACACTGCATACCTTAGTTCCCTTGTAGGTGATGCTGCCACTAAAACTCATGATCATGCACACAGCCCTGTTTGAATACACTATAATGTATACCAACTCACACACTTTAAATTTTAATGTCAGAAAACCTCAACCATCATAAGGACAATAAAGGCATTGATAAGCTTTCGACGTCATGTCAATCACTGGTCAGCTTACATTAGATGGCAAAAGATAAAGGACAAAAAGAACATGCCCACAATAGCATGCCCTGCATGCTTCCGTACAATAGCTTTTCAGTCCCTTTCTTGCCCTAATGATGGTTGGGCTTTTCTGACAAAGCAACTATTGAAATTGACAGTGTATTCAAACATGTGATACTATTGTGAGCAGGCGCTCAGCTTGGGCAAAAGGTGCATTGTTCATCTTATAAGTAACCGAGTTGTGATTGACAGATGAGATCACAAGCAGAATTTCACTCTCCAATTAAACAGATACCATGTTATAATTGGAATCCACATAAAAAAATATCCTTGATAGGCTAAATTAATTTTTAAAGTGGTTTTCACGTCATAGAACCTTTAACTATAACGTTAACTACAACCATAAACTCTGACACTGCTTACATTATATCCACTGTAGGTGATGTTGCCACTAAAACTCATGAGCATGCACACTGCCCTGTTGCTGTCTCGGATAATCCAGTATGCGGCTGCACACGGTGTGGGACCTTCGATGCAAACAAAAAATTAGAGAAATTCATTTCGTTAGAAAATTTTTTATAAGCGTCTATAACAACATGATCGGTATTATATCAATTGTAATCATCCATATATTTATTTATTTATTTATTTATTTATTTATTTATTTATGTATTTATTTATTTATGTATTTATTTATTTATGTATTTATTTATTTATTTATTTATTTATTTATTCATTTATTCATGTATTTATTCATGTATTCATTTATTCATTGATTCATTGAATCATTATTCATTTATTCATGTATTCATTTATTTTTCTATTATTGTATTACTTATTCATTTATTTGTTATTGTTCATGAAATGACAGTCTTGATCTGATTTTGTATTTGTTTTATTAAAACACCCGTTGTCAATAGGTGCCAATACTTAAAATGAAATAACGCCCCTATCCCCCCCCCCCCCCCCTACCCAATCTACATATCCCATTTCTGGCTTGACCGATTCGCTCCCTCGCCAAATCAGTAATTATGGTCGTTCAGTCTATTTTACGTACAGACATACAGCCAGATATAATATGTATGATGTGGTTATTCACTCGAAGTCGTAATAAAAGTTAAATATCACTATGTATCTATTTATTAATTTTTCATGTATTTTTTTATTTCCAAGGATATTTTTGATTAAATTATTGGGGGTACGCCCCCCCCCCCCCTGTAGCTACGCCACTGCAAGTATGTAATAAAAAGGATTGCAACATATTTTAACAAATATATTTAATTTTCCAAACTAACCTGGTTGAGTCGTAGGTGGCATATTTGCCGTTGTCGTTTCGATGGTCGTCCCGTTTTCAAAGACAACTGACGTCATCCCAATCTCCATGGTGGCGGTCGGTCCAGTTTGTGCTGATGATGTCATGACGAATGCCGCCGTGAAGACCAACAGAGTTTGCGTATACATAGTGGCTCCCTTTCTTCTTTTGCTAGAGAGAAACCCAATAAAAATGTGTTATAGCATACAAATCTTTTTTTATTTCTTTAACGCGAGTATAATATTATAATATACATATAATGTAATTTTATATAAACATTTCTTGAAGAGCCATTCTGTAATAGTCTGGAATTTGTTTCCGTCGTTAGGGTCTTGCAAAGTTAAAACAAATTCAAACATCCAACATGGACAGAAAACTCAAATCATATAATGATTTTTTAATTTTTTTAATAACGTATAATATAGTCAAGGAGCCTGAAAATTCCAGTGGGATTTTTTGTATGAAAGCAAGCCACCCATCCAAATGTCTCAAGGGCACCCCAAATAGCAATAAAAAAACATGTTGTCAGTCTGAAATCGCTGGCAGATGAGAATTGTGAAGGAAAAGGGGAAAACAACAAAATTGTACTTGGTAGACCTTTTTACTTTTAGGGGTAGGTCAATGTTGGTGTAGAGGGCGCTTCAAAATATAATATATTTGCGAGGTGATACAAAACTAAGTGTAGATCTAAGAATTAGCATGTAATGTTGATTATAGAACATTTAGATCTTCATTTGGTCGAAATTGGTTCAGAAACGGCTGAAATATCCATAAATATATTGTTCATGATATACCGTATGTGACGGACCAACTTTTATTTGATAATTTAAGAAAATATTTTAAAATGTACCATACATTTATTTGTTATTGCTTTTGATGGTATCTATTATTGGTATAATATTGGTACATTTATCAAGCATCACATTCACTATGATTCACATTTGTTATCAAAATATAGTTGATGTCTGGAAGGCACCCTCTTATGTTAACAACTCCTTTTTTTTTTAATGACAGTCCAGTTTCTTACCCGTTTGTATGATTTTCTACCATTCAAGCATCATTGAATAATAACTGTTCGTTTTTAACGAAGGCTGGCATTCCTGTGAGTAGCTCGACACTGTGAGCCCCATGCGACAACCATCTGCTTTTGTTCTGCATGAGCCTAATTCATCAGCATTGTCTTAGCATGATAGCCAGTGAGCTCCATATTTGTCTTCACATGGGACAAGAGTCGTTTCAGTGGGACCTTTGCTATTTGTGTAGCATTTGTTATGTGGTAGGCGATGACTGGCTGAACACCCTGCATTCTGTCACGTGTGGCACCATTTAGAGGGGTAGGAACATCATAGCGATCAAAGACCCGGTGGACTACATCGGCATCACTGTATCTCTCCAGGTTACATGGTAACGGGTGGTAAACTGATCAGCCAGCTGGTTACAGCTGACGAATTTAGCGTACAGATCACTATTGACCTTCTCAGACTGCAGCGACATAACGATCGTTTTGTGGCTAAAGGTCAACTAATCACGATTTACTGTATAAGTGCCATAAAATCAGTCAATAATATTTAACGAGAAACAAACCATTGGGTAACATTATACAAATCCACATAGATTTTTGTGAACATTGAACATTGTTTAACATGTTTAAAGTGACGCTATAATGTATTATTTTCATTTGTTGTTATGCCTGGGTTTCCCAAAGTTGTTATTCAGATCTAACAATGACAAAACTATGTTCGTGACCCATTTACAATCTGATTTCACAATTATAGACACAGGGAAGTGAGGAAGTGATAAGAAAGTGATGAGAAAGAGATAGAATTCTTCCCTTAGCAGGCCCAAAACACGAAACATAAGAAAAACAAAGACAGAGCCTTATGATCTGGGTATACATTTATCAATGGCGGATCGATAGGAATTTATACAAGAGGGGGCGGCACTTTGAGTTGACAAACAAAGAAAATAAAGATCCCCAAATTATGAACACAATAGAAAATCATGCTTCAACGTATAAATCAATGTAAAAAGGTAAAAGGGTAGGGGTGGGGCACGTGGCCCCTGCACCCCCTCTCCCTGAATTGTGTTATTGTATGATTAATGTTATTTTATAAAAATGTATCCATGTTATTTAAACTCAACCGGATCTTTCCAGAAACGAAACCTGACCACCTTCCTGTTATTTGTAATATTTTCTCGGATGTTCCTGGTATATAGCGCTAGTGCTCGAAAAAACAACCTAACGTTATCAACATGGGATAACCGATTATACCATAATATCAAAATATAAATATAAGGCACTAAATGCAGGACATCCGATCGACTGATCTTCGCAAACCTATGTTTTATTTTGGGGAACTTAGAGCGATAACATGCAGGGGGCGTCGATCCGTTTTTGCGATTGGGGGGGGGGGGGCGAAATTTGAAACATTTTCCAGAGTGACCACTGAGAGAGCTAAAAGCCCCACATTGGCATGCCCGAAAGTTTTATTATGCGCTCATTGAAAGTGTCTTGATGGCCCGAAGACCTGACTTTGGGGGGCACCCACATTTGGGGACAATAATGGGGGTCCAGGGGGCGGAGCCCCCGGAAGCTTTTAGATTTCAGACATTTGCAACTCCAATCATGGGTGTTAAAATTGTATAAAATAGTGAACCTACTCGTAACGTATTTTTAAAGGGCATAGCGAGGAAAAGATTGAGCCTTGTATGAGATGGATCTACGTGATCCTGTATACTATAGAGCCATCGATATAGTCTAGGGCATTGGGCTCCCATGAAACTAAGCAAGGGCGTCAACAACTTCTCAAAAGTGGAGGAGAGACATTGCGAGGAATAGCCTATCCGATAGGCGTCGGGCTTTTTGGCAAGTACTAATCGCGTAATGGAGACGGACAACCGGCGAGCCCGAACAACCGGCGAGCCCGAACCCGAGCGCGAAGCGCGAGCTAGTTCGGGCTCGCCGGTTGTTCCGTCTCCATAACGCGATTAGTAGGCTACATGCTAGAAAGCCCGACGGGTTCGGGCTCGCCGGTTGTTCCGTCTCCATAACGCGATTAGTACTTGCTAGAAAGCCCGACGCCTATCGGGTAGGCTATGCGAGGAAGCGAAGCGACCGAGCGGGGGAGGGTTAGGAGGAGGGAGCTTTTGTATTTTGGGGCGTGAAATTGTGTGATTTGGTGCACACCTGAGACAGAAATTTCACGTAATATGAAGTATATAAGTATGGAACCAAACATACATTATGACAAAGGGAGGGGGGCAATCTCCACTTTCAAATGTGGGGGGACATGATATTCCAATTTGATTTGCGTTCAGCGCATATGGACCGAATTGACTGAAAGATATATTTCAGATTATTTTATTTTCTGTGACGGTGTGCTAACTTCGTTTGAGGTGTGCGTTTGAGAAATTACACTGCCCAACAGATTTCGAAAGGTGAGTTCCCGCAACCAAAATGAAACTTGCAATATGAGAAACTGTATGCGCGCGAAGCGCGCGGCAAAAAAAAGATTTACAGTCCTTTTCAAACTAAAAAAAGGCTATTTTGAAGATTAATTATTGATAAATGTGTCTTTCCCCTCTTTGGCATTATACCACTCGATTTTTTTCTTCCTCATTTTCGGAATTATTGGGGGGGGGGGGGGGGGGCGAAATGATATGTTCGCCCCCCAATATTTTCATTGCCCCCCAGGATCGACGCCCCTGATAACATGGATAATGTAAACTCTTTGTCATGCAATCGATTTCTCACTAAATATTACTAAATATAAATAAAATATAGGTTTTCCCGCTCAATTTTGCGATTGTGTCATTCGAATTGATAATAGGAGCAAACGAATTCGCGCGATTTGCGATCGCCGTGTCAAAGCAGCATTCGAATTCGTTAATAGTCGTTCAAAATCACGTAGGAGCAAGTGAATTTGCACAAAGAGCATACCTTTTCATCAATGGTTATTCAAATTCGCGAAAGAGCAGTTGACAGTTGGCTGCACATTCGCGAATTCGAGTGCCCATAAATGAACTTCTGTGTCTATTCACGAAAGCTTATGCGTATGCATGAATTCGCTTGCACTTATTCGGAATTTGGAAGACCGATACCAACGATTACGCGGTAGTGCGTGAATTTGAATGACCCTTAATGAATTCGATTGAAAAAAGTGTAAAATTGAGCGGGAAAACCTATAATAATGAAGGCCCAAATAATTAGATGATTTAAAAAAAAAAAAAAAAAAAATGCTTTCACTTTGTCAAAAAATTTCAAAAGCGTTTTTAAATAGTTGTTGATGATCTCTCTATTTAATCATTATATCAATAAAACATCACATGCATAATTTCGTAAGAAAAATGGTTAAAACCAATGCCTTTTTAAAAAGCGCCCTCTTGTGTTTTAATGGCTCTTTTTGAATGATAACGGGCTTTTTACTTAGTCGTTTGTAATTTTGTATACCTTTCGAGCATGGTGGAGTTATATCTATTAGTTTATAATGTTACTGTGCAGGTTTTGGCTACTAAAGTTCAGCCTTACCAAAACTAAACTACCCCTTTAATCATAATTTCTTTAATTATCGAATAAAAGTTGGTTCCTCACATATATATATCATGAACGATATATTGATGGATATTTCAGCCGTTTCTGAACTGATTTCGACCAAATAAAGTTTGTTCTATAATTAACATTACATGCTAATTCTTAGATCTACACTTAGTTTTTCATCACCTCGCAAAAATGTTATATTTGGAAGCGCCCTCTATACCAACATTGACCTACCCCTAAAAATAAAAAGGTCTACCAAGTAAAATTGTGTTGTTTTCCTTTTTTCCCTCACAATTTTCATCTGCCAGGGATTTCAGACTGCCAACATGTTAAGCAGGCGTCACATTGTCCCGATTTGACATCCGATATTGTTATTGAATAAAAATAATTGTTATTTTGTAGTAATTGATGCTAAGTACACAGTATACACAGGACCATGTTTTAAATAGTGTATACTAACCATGTCATCCTGTATAAATATGTTCAATAAAAAGAAAAGTAATATTGAATATATTTAATGTATTATATTCATAAAACTATTTGGCAAGATTAGCACAAACATGGTAGCCTACAAAATTGATTATGATATATGCATATCCTCATTTAATTTCAATTTTAATCTAGCAATGATAAAAAAACAATTTACTCTTTCCACATCGACTTACTTATATTTAATAATTAAACATAAAATCAAACAAAGTGTACATTAATGCAGTACATGTATATATCTTTAAAAAAAAATTTAAAAATAGCAGCACAAAAGTGCCGTCAGAATATTAAGACATATTAAAATTTCCAATAAACTTTGACAAAACAGAATCCCAGTACCGGTAACTCATTAACTCTTTTATCACCTTACCATTAAATTAAATACATGAATCTAATTTTGGACAAAAGATTACTTAAATATATGATGGCTTACAAGGATATTATTATTATAAAATGTGTAAAATGGGTAGAAGAATATCTGCATTATGATAGGTCATTTAACGTGTAAACGTTTTTACTGATGCATTTAACTTATGCATTTTACTGATGCATGGCTCACTTTGGTTTGATTTTTGCATTTTTGCGCCCATTTTCATAAAAACAAATGCTGCACAGGCATATTTCACGGATCGGTTCGAATTGTCTGCACGCTTTTAACTTTGGACGTAGTCTAAGACCCACTCGCTGCGCTCGTGGGTTTTACCAAGGAGGTATAAGGGTGAACTAACCCTTATACCTCCTTGGTTTTACCATTCCAAAGTTAAACTCAAGCATGTGCATCATTTGTATAATGAGATGACATGATGACATATAACAAATTGTCATTATAAAGTAGGTCCATTGTAATTGGATATCAAATCCCACTATTCATTTTATATTTTGTATTGTATTCCTAACACAAATTAAATTTCTTAAACAAATAGATCCAACAATGAAAATGTGATATCAAACAAGGAAACAATACCAGTATCTTCAGTTGAGATTGAGTAATTAAACAAGTTTAAATTCAAGTAATAATCCTAACACAAATTAAATTTCTTAAACAAATAGATCCAACAATGAAAATGTGATATCAAACAAGGAAACAATACCAGTATCTTCAGTTGAGATTGAGTAATTAAACAAGTTTAAATTCAAGTAATAATCCTAACACAAATTAAATTTTCTCATTACAAAAATTAAATTGATCGTATTCAATAAAAAATAATACAAAGCACATTAAAACGAAGTATTAGATTGAGTAATTGACAAAGATTTATTTTATATTACATTTATAACATAAAATAAATTTATCGTATTCAATAACAAATACTACATGTAAGTACACTAATATCAGATATCTTCAATTGAAATTGAGTAATATAATAAGTTTTATTGTATATTTTATTCTTAAATGATTTAAATTTATTGTATCCAATAACAAATAAATGTAGTAATTAAATGTTATATTAAAAAGTACATTAATTGATTAATTGAATGACAGATGGAATCGAGTATTGCATATTACGTAATTGGGTCTGACACATGGAAAACGCTTTGAGCGACTCAGATCGGCTGTCTTCGCCGACACCGTGGTCCCATCTCGATGTCATCGTACTATAATACGATGGCTACACGACGGCATTGCGAGGGCTTCACGTAGTCGTGTTGCCTTCCTAAGACATTCGGGCAGCTTCTTGTCTCCTTCGTATCGTCTTCGTGTGGCGAAAAGTGCCCGATGGCACCGATGATCACACGAGGTAAAAACGAAGATGACACGATGTGATAAGATGCCCTCACGATGGCATTACGAAGGGCAAGATGGACACACGAATGAACACAAAAATGAACCTTCGCAAGGTCTTCGGGCCAATCTTTGGCATGCCAAAGATTTGGGAACCACTCACGAAGTTGCTGCCGGAGCCTGAGAAACTTCACCGGCGGTCATACGATGACTTAAGATGCCCTCACGAATGGCCCGATGCTTTTACGATCAGAGCCGATTTGAAACATTTCCTTGATCGTGTGTCCATCGGGGGTCAAATCGGGACAGTGTGACGCCACCTTTACGTGGACATGCTCCCGGACTATTATTTGGATGTTTGGAATTCGTTTAACTTTGCAAGGCCCCTTATCAAAATATCTATGAGTGATTTTGAAATTATCCTCGGTGTGCTCTGTACTATGGCAATGAGTCAGCAACATTGAAATTACAGTTTGCATTATTGCTGATTTCAAAAATATTATTTACTTTATATAATATACAATCATAACTTCCGACTGTTCACTTACCTCCAAAATGCAGATAAGACTATTTTCGTTTTTTGTTTTAATCAAAATCAGCTTCAGCAACAAATTCCAATTATTCCTCGCGGTACATGATATACCGATGTTGATAGCATATCCTATAATCAACTTGTTTGATCTAATCACTACCTACGAACTGTTAGTTTAAAGGTATATGCGTGGGTTATAAAGGGTAGTCAGCAAATTCCAACTCGAATCCACCGTAATCTCCCGAGGTAAACTCACATACAGTATATGTTGGATCGATCGAAGAGCGGTGCTTCGAAATATCTGAACACGGGCCTTCTTATGAAATTGCATGCAGCAAACAGCTGGTATCTGTATACCGAGCGAATTTCTCGAGCTATCGCCTAAGGCATCAAACAGCGGCACTCTGAAGTCGGTGCGGTTAAGCGTGTTACGTACTATTTTCGCTCGTAAACATCTCTGATGGGATCAACTAGTACAAACATTCCGAACGCGACTATTTTTGATGCATTTTTTACTCGGGTATTCGGAAGTGGGACAGTTTGCGATCGCTACTTATAACTGAGCCAATGGGGATTACGTACCGTGCGTAATAGTGCGCAAGATGGACGATCCACGCGTCTAATATACCGGTCTGAATTCTCTTTAACCATGTCGGACCAGTCTTGGTTTCATGCAATTTTTTCGCGCAATTTTGTCCCTGCTAGTTCCTCTTTTCCTTTGTATTATGATTGAAATGAAGTCAAGTGAATTGTACAGAATAATGCACGAATACTATAATGGGAATTTCATTTATGTATTTTTGTTTACATTTAAAGGGATCTATTCCCTATCCTCTATCTCGATCTATTCAAATCCTCACAACTTACTTGGAACTCTAGCAAATCTCTCATTCCTTGTTGTATTTGTATTAACAATAGAAGCATGTGATAGGAATAGGTGTTACAAATTTCCATTTCGTTTAAAATATATTTACGATTGAAGTGTTCGGATCTTTTTTACTTGCTCATTACTCGGCCAAATAATATCCAATTGACTTAAAATGTTCATGCACATTACTTTCTGGACATATCAGATCACACCGATACACATGTTATTAACCATTCATTTCGTTTTTACACATGTCAACAAAGTTACTAGATCCCTTTAACCTATGCTTTAACGTATTTGAGGGAATTTATGCAATTTAAGTTCACGAATTTCGCATAAATTTTGGTTTCATCTTGGTCTTGGTTTTTATGTTATTGTTTATTCAATTTCGCATCTCCTATTTCCTCGTTTTCTTTGGGAATATTCATGAGGAAATAAGTGACTAGAAATGACAGGAGTTATGCTCTCATCACAACCAGTACGTCAATAGGCTAGGAGTTCCTTCCCCTTTAAGTAATACCTATTCATCAGGGGGGATGAATGAATAGATCACCCCCCCCCCCCCCAAGTTGAATGGGTATCAATGTCATGTCTACGCCCGTGCAATACACACTTGCATGCGCCTGCTTATTCCTTATTGTTTTTAATTGTTTTCTTATGTATACATTTGTTCTTTAAAGGGATAGTTAAGTTTTGGTTTCTAAGGCGCTTCTAGACATAATTTGTTGTGAGGTAATGAAACATTAAGTGTACAATTTGAAAGAGCGCACAATTTTAAAGACAGATCAACTTTGTTTGATCAAAATCGGTTCGGAAACAGCAAAAATATCCGTGAGTATATCCGATTGGAATAAATGTTGGAGACCAACTTTTATTAAATAGTTTAAGTACTAAATGTTTATAAATCCTACACAGTTTTAAAAATATACCAACATGTTTTTTCAATTGCCTTTGATGCTCTTCTAGTATTTAATAATTATTTTAACCAAACATCACATTCAAATGTTTTGAATTAAAAAAGTGGTTGAAACTTGAAGTGTCTCCTTATTGTGTTTACGCTGCGTTTGAATGAAAACAGCCCTGTAACTTAACCGTTTATACGTTTTACTATCATTCAAGCATCATTGAATTATAAATGTTAGTTACAAGTTTTAGGTTAAAGGGGTAGTACAGTTTTGGTAAGGCTTAGTTTTATACAAAAGTATGCATGTGATGTTTTGTTGAAATAATGATTAAATAGAGAGATCATCAACAACTATTTAAAAACCTCTTTGAAACAAAAAAAAACAAAAAAAATCATCGAATAAATCTGGGGCCCCAGATTCATTCCGATCGGATAAATTTATTGATATTTCAGCCGTTTCTGAACCGATTTTGATCAAATCAAAGCCTGTTATCATTCAAAATGAGTTGTTAAAACACAAAAGGGCGCTCTCTAAAAAAGCATCGGTTTCAACCATTTTCATACAAAATTATGCATGTGATGTTTTGTTGAAATAATGATTAAATAGAGAGATCATCAACAACTATTTAAAAACCTCTTTTGAAAAAAAAATTAATTAAACAAAACAAATCATCGAATAAATCTGGGGCCCCAGATTCATTCCGATCGGATAAATTTATTGATATTTCAGCCATTTCTGAACCGATTTTGATCAAATCAAGTTTATTCTGTCATTAAAATTGTCTGCTCTTTCAAATTCTACACTCAGTTTTCATTATCTCACATTCAAAAAAAAAAATTCGTGCAGGCGTGCAAAACTGAACTACCCCTTTGATAAAGTTCCTCTTGACCAAAACTGTACTATCCCTTTAATATTAATGTTTCACGCGTGTTTAATGATAATTAAACATACATACCGTTTATAATGTTTACAGGGATAGTACAGTTCTGGTCAAACTTAACGTTAGTAACCAAAACTTGCACCATATTATTACAAACTAAACGTTATAACTCCACCATGCCTGAAAGGCAGAACAACTTTCAAACGGCAAAGTAAGAAGCCTGCTATCATTCAAAAAGCACCAGAGGGTGCTCTCTATAAAAACATTATTGGTTTCAACATTTTGTATTTGTTAATGTGAATGTGATGTTCTGTTAAAATGAAGATTCAAGTGAACGCATTATACAGATTTTGTCTTAAATCATCAAAAAATGTGGGTCCCACATTTATTCCAATTGGATATATGTATTGATATTTCAGCTGTTTCTCGACCGATTTTGATCAAACAAATTTGATTCTGTCATTAAAAGTGTACGCTCTTTCACATTTTACCCTTCAGTTTGTCATTACCTCACACAAAATGATTCTCGAAGCCCCCTCTAAACCAAATTAAACTATCCCTTTAAAAAGAAGGAAAGTTACTTCAAACAGATCAAACAAACACATTTTATACTCACACACAAGTACTGTTATATACAGGCACAAACAGACACACAAACACACACACATACGCACATGGTATTTAACACAAACGTAAATTAAAAGACACATCCGTTTAGTTTCAAGATTATGTCTACCTTGGTTATAGTCATGTTTAACACATCATAACTACTGAATAATCGATAAACAGATGAACTAAAAATAGATGACATAAATTACAGAGTATAAAGACAGCTAATTTTAACCACTGAATGGTATTTCTTTATTTCAATAAAGACGTGTGGATCTCAAATAAGGGACGAAATTCACTGTGGTTTCTGTGTAATGTGGATGTAATACATCAAATGAAACGAATTCGGTTTTCCTAATTATACACATCTGAAAATAGATTCAAAGACAAAATATATACGATCATAATGAAGTGGTGTTAGCATCATTAAAGGCGACTCATTTTTTGTTAAAGAATTATAATAGGCATATAATAATGTCAATAGGCCTTTATACAAGTCATTAAACACAATTAGAGCTATATACAGACCTAAAAAAATAAACGATACATGTTTCATCTATATAATATTGTGTACATGCATATCTCTACGTTCATAAATGTCTGGCCAGTATTCAAGAACAAATTACTCGTGACGTGTAAGACTATATATTCTAGCAGTGATGGAGTAATATTCTTAAAAAGTATAACCATAATATTCACATAATGGGTGGAGTAGCGCGGTCGGACTAGGGTGTATCCCCTTATGTATTTCTTTATTTCAAAGATTTTGTAAAATTGATTTATCAAATTAGTGGGTGGAACCATGGCTGTATGGGAATATTTCTCCCAGGGGGGGGGGGGGGGGGGGGTAGCTGCCCAAAACGAAAAACATTTGCCCAAACATGCCGAATATGACACGAATTTGCCCGAATATGACATGAGCTTGCCCGAATATGATATGATTTTGTTAAAAATGGCACGATTCGCACGAATTTGAGGTGCATTTCCCTCGAATATGGCCATTTTTAAAACTCAAGGGAGGCTGCAGCCCCGGGGGGGGGGGGGGGGGTACTCAGATTATAGTCGGACGGGGGTGTGCGGCTGAGACCTCCAAACCCATACCCACAAGTAAGGGTCCTTTTGCGAAAAATTGACCCATGTCTAAGGATTTGTTTCGCCTGCGGCGTATGTTTTGGGTGTATTTCCCGCAAATTTTGTGGTTTTAAGTTAGCGAGCGTAGCGAGCTTGAAAATTTTTGCAATTTCACATCGGCAAATCCCAAAATCCCGTATATAAAAGGGGAAATATGAAAAAAGGGACCCATGTCTAAGGATTTTTTTGATGAAAAGGGGACCCATGTCTAAGGATCTTTCTTGAAAAAGTCACCCTTCCCAGCGGCACATCCCCGTATACCCAATATACGTGAGTACCCCCCCCCCCCGGGGCTGCAGCCCCCAGCCCCCCCCCCCCCCTCCACCGGCCCCCTGCCTCGCCTATGGATGGCGTTCATATAAATTCATATACAAATGTATCATCATTGTATTTTGTGTAGCTTTAATCGTTTACAATAATCATAACTCATATTACATTTGAGAGTAGCTCTTTTTCTTGTTCCTCCTAATCACGACGTATATCATGTACCCCCCGGCTGCTGCCACCACGAGCCCGGCAATAACGCAGCCGACGATTAGCCCGGTGTTAGTGGATGATCCGTCGCAGTCGCCACATTCGCAGGCTGCAAAATGTAAAAACGAAGGAATAACAAAGAATAATGATAATAGGAAGTCTTTTATTTCTACAAGGAGACAATGAATATATTTTTTTCCAAGGGAGTCTAGATTATTATTCTGTATTAATAATAATTGGTCCTTGCAGACAGCGTCGCTAGAGTAATTTTTGTAACTTTATAGTTAAACAAATCTACATTTTACTGTATTTATGTGCGTGGACCACTAATACTACACGGACGCAAAATATAAAAAACAACAAAAACATATAACGTTGTATGATAATGTTGTAAAATGCAGTGTATGTTACCCTGCATCCTTGTTTCACTGTATTGTATATGATTTATATTTTTCTTAGTGGAAAAAAAAAATTATTCAATCTTAGTTTCTTGCCTTATTCAAATGTAAATATGATTACTATCCATGTACAGATGGTCCTGCGCCCCACTATCAATAATTGCTATTTATGTAGGGTCCTTTTACCATTTTGTATGTTTAAATGATTGAAAATGAGCAAAGAAAAATAGGCTACACATAGCCTATTCTTCTTTGCTCATTTTCAATCGTTTTCAATATTTCTAGTCAGTTTCTTCTAGGTTTGAACAAATTTGGTAATAAAGTTACTCATTCATTCAACTGAAGCTTGAAACGTGAAAATATCTCACCTTCTCCGAGACCGCACTGGTCCTTGGTTTTCAGGACGAATGGTTGGAGAACCGGCGAGGATAGGGCCAGATCGAATGTTCCAAGGTTGAATTCGAAGTCCTCACACATGTAGTGCTTCCCGGTGGGCACTGAGAAAAACATAGTCTGTATTGTGCTGGAGGCAACCAAGACTAAGGAGAGAATGTAAAAGGAGATAGAGAGAAATAATCTGAAAATAAGAAATTTTGTATAAAGTAAACAACGGACCGTCGCAAAATGTTGCAAAACGGTTTTGTCGTCACAGGCATGTCCGATCGGGGGAGAGAGAAAAAACATAAATTTGAAATAACACAGCATTAAATTGTAAAATACACAATTAAAGAATAAAACAGCGACACCTGAAAAAACATTGGACTTGATCCCTGGTAATCCCGATTATCTGTCTTAGCATATATAGGGGTACAACAAGGTGGAAGGAAAAGGGGGAGTGGATTATATAGGGGCTGCAGATCCCCCTCCCCTCACCCTTTCTTTCTCCCCGGGGTTTTTTAAACACTATGATCAAGTTAATAGTATCATAAATATGAGCGAGCCCCCCCTTTTCGGGAAAATCATTCCACTTTAAAGTACATTTTTAGCTCATTTTCGTCATACGGAATTTGGATTAATTGATTAATTTGAATTAACTATAGTTGAAAAGATATCTTTTTATACCTCCTCCCATGGTGAAGACCTCGACCGTCACGGCGCTCAGTTCGTATTTCTTGCCCTCGCTACTGAATTTGAGGACGATGTGGAATACCATTTCCGACTCGATGTCGATGAAGTACAGGTTGAAGGAAGCCGCCTGTTCGCTGCAATCAGAGTTTTGCGTTGATGTAGTGTTGGAAATGTCGTACTGAAAAACAAAAGTAACGGCATTAGGCTTTTGTTTTCATTTCATTTGCCAAACAAGTGCTGTTTAAGAAACATACTGCAAAAAGAATATCATGAAATACAAGAAAATGCACAGAGAATTATTCAATTTCCCAGCAATTTTTTTTTTAAAGAAGTTGTGTGTGAAAGTAACGAAATCTGGAACTCAAACTGATTCTGACTAAAATACTGCTTACCTTAATTCCCTTCAAGTTCAAGGTGATGCTGTCACTGAATTTCATAAGCATGCACACGGCCCTGTTGCTATGTCGGTCAATTTAGTCTGTCTGCGCAATCCTAACCCCAACCCTATGTAACTCTAACTCTAAACCTTAACTGACTCTGATAAAGACACGTAGGCTACTGCTTAAATGTTCCCTTGTAGGTGATCCTGTCGAAACAAATTTAAGAACATACACTCGGCTATGTTGTTATGTCGGACAATGGATAGTAGGGATATCCCATATCCTTGGTCGGACAATCCAATCTGAGGCTACGCATTCCCAACCCCAAACGTGACTTTAACTCTAAACATTATAGCCTAAAACTAATTCTGACTAATTAAGACACTGCTTACCTTATTTCCCTTGTAGGTGATGCTAACACTGAAACCACTTGTTGCTATGTCGGACAATCCAGCCTGCGGCTGCGCATTTCAAATTCCAAATGTAACCTTAACCTTATATCCGTATAACCTAAAACGGATTCTGACTAAGATACTGATTACCTTAGTTTCCTTGTATAGGTAGGTGATGCTGCCACTAAAACTCATAAGCACGCACACGGTCCCGCTGCTATGTCGGACAATCCAGTCTGCGGATGCTTAATCCTAACACTAACCCTAACCTAAACCTAAGTTGATTCTGACAAAAAACACTAATTACCCTTTTTCCCTTGTAGGTGATACTGCCGCTAAAACTCATGAGCATGCACACTGCCCTGTTGCTGTCTCGGATAATCCAGTCTGCGGCTGCGCACGGTGTGGGACCTTCGACAAAAACAAAAAGCAAACATGATTTAAAGTTGCAAGAATTGTTATTTTATCAGCATTAATAATAATATAATCAGTAATATGCAAATAACTCAACACACCATGCACCCGCTCTCGCCAAAGGCCTCATTACCACACCAGTTATAGTCTCCAGCGAACATTTTAGAAGAGATGAACACCACACTGCAAAAACGAGGGTGTTAAATTATCACCACTGGTATCTATACTCCGCAAAAAAAGAAACTGGACACTTGTAAAAGTTGAAATATTTCATACTAATGTACAATAAAGTGTACATTGTCATATATCAAATTAAAGAGAATTTAGTCCTCTACATGCAGGGTATAAGATAAAGGTGTAATCGTTCATGCATGAAATGGAATGGTCAATTAACGATAGGAAGGTCCGTTTTCAAAAATAGCAAAAACAATGGAGGACCACACTTCGACTGAAATGATAGTAAAAAAGAAGATGTGCGGGGCAAGTGAATTATGACATTATTCAACTTAACTGTTATGAACACACTCTGAAAATACAAATTTGTCAATAAAACAGGTTATGAGAGCATCATCATACTGGTCTATATTAGAGGCATGAAGCTTGTCTGTTTCATGTGTCCCCTGCAATTTTAACTTTAGTTACCATGTTAAAAACTGCCAAACTGGTTGACCAAGGGAGACATCAAGTTTTGAACATCTTTGGACTACGGTATAATTCTAGAGAAGAATTTATACCATTATTCATGCTGAAATAAGAACACAAACTGTGGTTTCGACTAATAAATCTTTGCCATGGAATTCCCCATTTGGTTACTTTTGGATGAAAATCAAACCTATAACGTTTACAATTTGTCTTCATGTATACTTTTTATTGAGATGAAGATAGAAAAAGTCACATTTATAATGAAAAAGTATGCCATGTCATGAATATAGCGTTTTAGATTATGCTTATCACCATTATATACATGGTTGAGTGGATGTTCCATTTTTGCTATTTTTTAAAACAGACCTTTGTGTAGTTAATTGACCGTGACAAGTCATGCATGAATGATTTCATCAGGATTTTATGCCAATACTGAAGAGGGTCATTTTATCTTTAATTTGATATACAGTATCATATACTTTATTGTTAATGAATATGAAATATTTGGTCTCAAACAAGTGTCCAGTTTCTTTTTTTGCGGAGTATATAATGGCCTACACCAGGCTGGTGTGGACCAGCATAGATACCAGTGGTGTTAATTTAACACCCCGTTTTAGCAGTTATAAGATACTGTTTAATAGCGATAGTAATTGTGATCATGACGATGATTCACGAAAATAACCAAGACGTCATTATACATTATAGGAATATAATGGGGTGCAGGGGAAGGCCAAGATGAAATGAAGATAAAAGTTGTCATTAATAAAAATTAAAAAAATAAATAAAAAACGGATAGTTCATAAAATTAGAAATTGTGAATGTTTATTTTCAATATAATAAGGATTACAAAATATCCCTTCCCACGCTCCCTAAGACTGTTCCTAAAACAAGGCCTCAATTTATAGTCAATTTAAAAATAATTATATTTTCCATGGTCATGAAAGATTATAAAGTTCCTTCCAAACTAACCTGGTGGAGTCGTAGGTGGCATACTTGCCGTTGTCATCTCGATGGTCGTCCCGTTTTCGAAGACAACTGACGTCATAATCTCAGTCTCCATGGTGACGGTCGGTCCAGTTTGAGCTGATGACGTCATGACGAATGCCGCCATCAAGACTAACATAATTTGCGTATACATAGTGGCGTTCTTTCTTCAGTTGCTAGAGCAGGTAGGGAGAAACCAAAGAAAATGTGATAGAGTTATCAATTGTACATATTCCTTTTATGCAAATATAATCATGATAATACGACGATATAAATACTATAAAAGTGTATATAAATATTCCTTGATGCGCCATTCTGGGCCATTCTTGGTTTCTATTTTCCGCCATGATCGTAATTAAAGGGATAGTACAGTTCTGGTCAAACTGAATGGTAGTATATAGATCTATGATGTTAGTAACCAAAATTTGCACCATATCATTACAAACTGATGGTTATAACTCCACCATGCCCGAAAGGTAGAAAGCCTTACAAACAGCTAAGTAAAAAGCATGCTATCATTTAAAAAGTAGCCGTTGAAACACAAGAGGGCCCTCTACAAAATCATATTAGTTTCCACCAGTTTTGTATATTGAATGTGATGTTTAGTTAAAATAATGATTCAATAGAAAGATTTTGATCAAACCAATTTAAGTAAGTAAATAAATAAATAAAATAATTAAAAAACACACTTAGTTTTTCATTAACTCACAAAAAAAAAAGAACTATTTCTCGAAGCGCCCAAAATTGAACTATCCCTTTAAGATTTTATTTTATTTATGAATCAAGTATCCTCGGGGAACTTTTAACTCTGTACAATCGTATATATTATATAGCAACGCGTAAGCAAATAACATGGCAGTTTACAGTATCGCTGATTTTTCGGCCATATTGCATTTGTTTTTCTTCTTTTTGCTGATTTATTATTATTATTACCTAAGCTGATTTATTACCTTGTACAGATATTCTGATAATTATCGTCGTAATTTTCCTCAAAACATTTTGAAAATTATAAGGCTAGTTAGGCAATTTGACGTACATAAACACTGTACTATATAATTATAGACCATTGATATTTGACCTCTGAATCGAACAGTTTGCCATTTGCCCTATTAGTTTGGTTACGTTACTCAGTATCTTTACATCTGCAATATACAGATAGGAGGTTCGTTAGCTCTGGTTGATGTATGTACAAGGGCCTAGCTAAGGTGGTCCTGGGGAAGACAGAAATACCCGTCTCTTCATGGGATTTACTCTAATATCGGATTTTTTAAAAACTCTATCCCGAAACCCGCGATCCGACCGTCAAGCTAGCGGAGTACATAACGAAGGATTTTTCAGTCTAGTCCTGAGGCACCTTATGTATGTATTTTATTCGTATTGTTTTGCTTGTCTGTTGGGTAAAAACTAGGATGAAGCATTCGGACTACAGTGTATTCTTCTCTATAGGCTTGTACCCCCTCACGAGAATGCAAGGTCCACTGCCCCCCCCCCCCCCCCGCCCCCTCTACCCAGCACTCGAAAGATTCGAGCTATACGGTATACGCATCTGCACACGTACCTTTGGACACAAATAATGGCCGAAGTCAAGCATTTAGGTTGCATATATCACTATAGGTAGTGTTTACTTAAACAAGTAAATAGTCGTCGGAAACCCAATAACCATGATAACGTCAAATGCATTCATTCTATATATAGGAATAAATACTAATTTTGGGAGAAATTCAGTCGATCTTGTCAAAAGCGTATTTTAATGCAAATGCAGTATAGCTATCGCGAGGTATATCATGTTATTGACCAATATGAAAACATAATTTCTTCCTGTATTGTGCCTTGACCAGTGGCGTAGCTACGTGGGGGCACGGGGTGGGGGCACGTGCCCCCCTCCCCCAACAATTTGAAAAAGAAGACATACATAAAGTGTGCCCCCCCACCCCCATGTATTATTTGCGTGCCCCCCCCCCCCCCAAAAAAAATATATATATATATATCAAAAAATCAAAAAAAAAATCAGTGCGACCGCGCTACGTTCACTGACATAATACCTTGATACATTTACCATCATGATCATGAAATAGATTCACACAAATTATTACGTATATATATTCTATATATAGTACAGATAATCTGGCAGATAGCATAATAGCTATCACGAGACATCGTTAATACGCGGCTGCTGTTATTTCTTTATTAGCCAATATGAAATCACAGTTTTGTCATTGTGCACATAGATATGGTGGAATTTATAAGGATAAATATCAAATAAATATTATTATGGGGAAAATTAGTTTAAGATAAGTGGATCTTGTCCCCGAACTTGTCAAATGCAGATAGCCTCTATCCAATTATGATCAGACTTATTTTAAAGGGATAACAATTTCCAAAATCCAAATCCACACAATTTAATTAGAAATCTAGTGGTTCTTTCATAATATCGTGCTGTATCTGTATTACCAATTTACCTTTCGTTAAAAAGATAGGTATATGTACGATTGAAGTTCAGCATTAACTTTTCTCACACACATGCTCTTAAATGCAAAGAGCTTTTGCGCATATTTGGCCCCAAACGTTTCAATATGATTTTTAACTATCGACTGGATAGTCATAAGGGTGTACAAAGTCGGTGCCATCAGTTTGGGAATATCACTTAGCATTTTTGCTCATTACTCGTATTGTTTTGCTTGTCTGTTGGGTAAAAAACTAGGATGAAGCATTCGGACGACTTAAAAAGCCAGTGTATTTTTCTCTATAGGCTTGTACCCCCTCACGAGAATGCAAGGTCCCCTGCCCTCCCCCCCACCCCCCCCCCCCCCCCCCCAGCCCTCTCTACCCAACACTCGAAAGATTCTATAGCTATACGCATCTGTACACGTACCTTTGGACACAAATAATGGCCGAAGTCATGCATTTAGGTTGCATATATCACTATAGGTAGTGTTTACTTAAACAAGTAAACAATCGTCGGAAACCCAATAACCATGATAACGTCAAATGCATCCATTCTATATTATAGGAATAATACTAATTTTGGGAGAAATTCAGTCGATCTTGTCAAAAGCGTATTTTAATGCAAATGCAGTATAGCTATCGCGAGGTATCATGTTATTGACCAATATGAAAACATAATTTCGTCCTGTATTGTGCCTTGACCAGTGGCGTAGCTACGTGGGGGCACGGGGGTGGGGGCACGTGCCCCCCTCCCCCAACAATTTGAAAAAGAAGACATACATAAAGTGTGCCTCCCCCCCCCCCCACCCCCCTGTATTTTTTGCGTGCCCCCCCCCCCCCCCCCAAAAAAAAACAAAAACAAAATAATAATAATAAAAATCAGTGCGACCGCGCTACGTTCACTAATACCATCATGATCATGAAATAGATTCACACACAAATTATTACGTATATATATTCTATATATAGTACAAATAATCTGGCAGATAGCATAATAGCTATCACGAGACATCGTTAATACGCGGCTGTTATTTCTTTATTAGCCAATATGAAATCACAGTTTTGTCATTGTGCACATAGATATGGTGGAATTTATAAGGATAAATATCAAATAAATATTATTATGGGGAAAACTAGTTTAAGATAAGTGGATCTTGTCCCCGAACTTGTCAAATGCAGATAGCCTCTATCTAATTATGATCAGAAATGATCAGAAATCTACTGGTTCTTTCATATACCGTGTTTTATCTGTATTACCAATTTACCTTTCGATAAAAAGATATATAGGTATGTACGATTGAAGTTCAGCATTAATTTTTCTCACACACAGAACTTTTGCGCATATTTGGCCCAAACGTTTCAATATGATTTTTAACTATCCACTGGATAGTCATAACCGTGTACAAAGTCGGTGCCATCAGTTTGGGAATATCACTTAGCTTTTTTGCCCATTACTCGGCCATAAAACATCCATTTAACATGAAATGTTCACACCATATCTCAGAGGGAATATCAAATCATAAAGCTTCACATTTTACCATCCATTGATCAATTTCTGCACATGCCAACAAAGTTACTGGATCCCTGTTAGAGTGTGTTGGGCTATAACATTTACACTTGAAAGGGTGTTAAGCCTGAAACACATTTGAAAACGCCGATGCTGGGCTCTAGATAAACACACCCAAATTAAGTTAGACGTTTTAGTATAACGCTTTTTTTTTTTATGAGACAAAGATTATAATGATTTTTGTTATCGTGGTAAATTTGTGAACACTTTAGTTTGTATTGCATTAATGTTTGCGTTTGTCTTTCGTTTCAAGTTACGTAGATGGATTAACTTAATTTAAAAAAATAATCTTGATCTAATGATTAACGAGACATGAACAAACGAATTTAGAGTTATTCTGTAATAATTTGCGCAATGTATAGCTTTGTTCAAAATAATTAAAAGTATCAAGAAATGTGAAATGTATGTAACTTACCTTACAGGATCAAAAGAATAGTTTCCAGACTGTAATATTCCCCATACGTTTATTAACTGTGTCGCAGAAATTATAGTGGTGCCTGGCCGTATAGCATACTTTTCATGCGTATATTTACTGCTTTATCATGGAGTGTAGATACCTAATATGGTTGTTTTATCACTTAAAGGGATAGTTGAGTTCTGGTATAAGAGGGCACTTCACAAAATATTTTTTTGAGAGATAATGAAAAACTGACTGTCAAATTTGAAAGAACATACAATTTTAATGACAGAATAAACTTTATTGATCAAAATCGGTTCAGAAACGGCTGAAATATCCATAAACGTATTTGTATTCAAAAAATCTCCGCCAGAGGATATTTTGACTTTTTAGAAGAAAAAAATTTAAATGCTTATATGACTACTTTGAAAAAAATCTAAATAGGTTTTTAAAAAGTTGTTGATGATATCTCTATATTGAATCATTATTTTAACAAAACATCAAATGCACAATTTTGTATGAAAAATGGCTAAAACCAATGAGTTTTTTAGAGAGCGCCCTCTTGAGTTGTAACGGCTCTTTTTGAATGATAACAGGGGTTTTACTTAGTCGTTTGTAATTGTGTATACTTTTCGAGCATGGTGGAGTTATAACTATTAGTTTGTACCGTAATGGTGCAGGTTTTGGTTACTAAAGTTCAGTTTGACCAATACTCAACGATCCCTTTAAACAGAGCAAAAATAAATTGAGTGGACATCGGTCGAGCTCATCAATCGACTAAGTTATTCTTTATCTTTACAAACAAATACAAAAAGGCAGCACTATCTACAAGCCTAAAGTCATGTGGTTGATAAAAGAGATATTGCACAATTCGCGCACCAATATAAACGCAATGCATATTATATAGTGACCGGTAATATACAATATGTTTTACAAATTAAGTCAAAGTTTGTACAAAGTGTTTATATATGTTACTCTGTTACTGAATGCCGAAACAATACTATTTTATAATTCCAATGTATACCTCATAAGTGTTGTTTGTGATTTATTCATAATACACAATTGGTATTTTTCTTGTTGAAAATGGAAGTTTAAACTTGAAACTTGAAACTACACATATGAAATAGGCCTACATAATATATTATATGCGCCATGCAGATTGTTTTGTCTTTGGTGGCCCGAGGCAAAAAATAGCACCGAACAAAGTTTAACATACGTATTAGATATAAAAATCCAAAGTATGTGGGTGGCCGCTAGCAGTTGGGCAAGTACAATTTAACAAAATGACAGACATTTCGGTGGCCCAAGGCTCGTTTTCGGTGGGCCCGGGCCGGTCAGGGGACCTATAGTTCATACATACTATTGCCTTTTAAAAAATAATCACACACTTCATTTGAATTCAGGACAAGCATTTTCATATCGGCACGAAATATGAATCTTTCCACAATATTCCATGACATTATAGCATATTATACAAAATATAATGCATGGGATAGAGCCTATATTATAGGTTTGCACTATACAAGCCCTATATAATCTCTCCATTCAATGTTGAAAGGGCCGAAACCAAAATTTTCTAAATTGTATATATATGATATAGAGACTTATCTCCCCTTAGTAAATTAAAGTTGCAATTATATAGATCAAGCCCATAATTTTGCAGTATATATGTAATGTATATTGTAATGTACTGTATTCACTTACATTCTGTCCTGCGTGTCCAGTAATATGGCATGACCTGGACCTGTATTATATTCGGCTTACTTTGTTCATGTTATTTTTAATGTGCAATAAAGTGATGAATAAACAAATCTTCTCATTAGTTGGATCACTGTTGGTTTGAAGCTATAGTTGCCTGATCAGGGGGTGTTTCACAAAGATCCTAAATTTAACTTAACATTAAGGGGCCTAGTGGGGTATTATTTGACGTTTTTGCACTATTTTACTATATCGGGAATATCTTTCTAACCATTAAAGCTACCCCCCACAAACCATACATTTATGGAAAGCTTAGAATATGGGGAATCCAACAAAACTAAACAAAAGACAATTGGGCTTTAAAAAAGAGTTTAAACATCAATTATATAGAGAAAAATAAAATTTTTGACTTTTAGCAAGTCAACATTCAAAACGCATCTCCTCAGAGGTATAGAGGCGTATACATTCTATATTTTAGAGATAGATATTATGATGCTATACAAACAAACTAATGATGGCTTTTTACATTATTCATCTATCTTCATATAGTCAAAAGGCAATTTTGCAAAAAATCAGAAATGTACATATGAAATGTACATATTTTAGTTGTCAATAGGGTTACCTCTAAAAGCCATCATTAATCTGTTCATTTACAAACAATGAATAATTCCTCCAAATTTCATTGAATACTTTTCAAGTTTTTAGAATTTTAGTCTCAAAAATCAGATGTTCGGCAAATGAGCTTGAAAGGTCACAAACAATATTGATATTCGTTATTTGATAAAAATAGGAAAATAGCGGGATAAAAAACAATAGTTGGTTCAATGGAAGTTTAGGGCATGTTAATCACTTATAAACTGCCATGTTTAATTTTTGCATGACAATATATGTTGCTGCTTCACTCTGAAAAAAAGAAGAACACAATTTGGATGGTAACAATTTTGACTTAGGACATTTTTATTTGGACTATTTAAGAAAAGTAGAATTAAAAATCTCTAATCTAAGCTGGAAAATAATCACTTCCGGCCCCAGAAATGTACAACATTGATAACAAAATCCTTATATAATTTGTCCATTTAATAGTTATCCCCTACCCTACAAAGTATATATTTTCTCAAAGCTTAGAATCCATGGATTTCTGCATTTGAATATATTTTATTCCAGGGCTACAAATGGCTTTTCATACTTTTTAAAGTCCAACTTAGTGTTAAGTTCAACTTATGATCTTTGTGAAACACCCCCCAGGATATTGGTAATTATTATGTTCAAAATATTTTGCTGGCCCAAAGTAAAAATGTTAATGGCCCGGTATGGCATGTTATGCAGTTCATTTAGGGCCGAATTCTTCCTACGTCATTAGTCACTGCTACTAGCACCATCACCTTCAAAAATGGCCTGGATACTGTTTGGTTAAACAAAAGATTTTATATCGCTTGACATCATGCATGCATGCAGTAGAGTAGACGAAATGATATCAATGTGTTTATGACCGGGATATCTACAGGGCTACCCTACAATCTATCCTGTCTAGATGATGATGATGATGATGAAATAATTGTAATTGCTGCTGAAGTTGTTATACTTATAGGTAGGCGTAGTACATAAATGTGTTTGTTATACTAAATTCTATGTGTTTGTTATACTAAATTATATTATGGACGGCCCGCCATATAATTAGTATTACGGTACGTACGGCTTTCTATACTTCTGTGACGCGACGTACGTACGCGCCGCGCGCGTGCGGAGCGTACGTATTGTGCTGACTGCTTGCGCTTTTTTGTGAAGAAAGAAAAACTGGTGTACCAATATTGTTATTTTCCTCGATATTTGTAAGTTCTGTGTTCAATTATTCGTTTCTATATAGCAGAGAAATTTGCATTAATGCGCTGTGGGTGTTTTTTTTTGTTAGCAACATTATTCATTTGGTAAATTTCGAGTTTATTTTGGTTATTTCTGCGGGCGTATTTATTAGCCTACGTGGATTATCATATGTGGGACCAGGAATCATAATTATGCACTGTGTGTTGTGTGTGGTAAGCTACTGACTGTGTGTGCATGTGTGTGAGCGATTTGACAATTTTGTGCACAAACAATTGAAAATCAGCACAAGGAAATCTAGAATTAACAAAAATACAATTTGTTTCATGGAAGAAGCATAGGATTCAATTCATTTCAACAATTCTTGTTTTTGTGCTACAGTACAACTTGTCATTGTGTCTCGAGTCTCTTGTCGGTCTTGATTTTTTATTCAGAATTTCACTGTTTTTCAGGCAAGAATTATCCGTATTATTTATTAATTTATGGACTGATGGACAAGTCTTAAAACTTTGCGCGTATTGAAACTTCGCGCATCATATCGGCGATACGCAAAAATTAGAACACGTACACGACGACGGAAATATCTGACGCCAAATGAAAGAGCACACATTTAATACTAACTGATCAGCCAAAAATTTAGCAAACAAAGATCGATATTTCTTGAGAAAAAACTAACTTTTTGAATTTTGTGTGTTTTTTTCGTATATCACAACTTTGGTGTTGAAACAAAATTATGGACAAGGGAAAATCATCAAATTAAATCGAAATCCTTCCAGTAGAACAGACGTGTTGTTATCGAAATGCTGCGCAAAATGCTCCTTTATTAGGGAGTTCGGTGACTTGGATTTGTTGAAGGAACCTCAACAAACTTAATATCATTGGAAAGCTTGTAAAGTGAGAAAAATAATGGTGCTTAAATCAACTTATTAGCTTCAATATTAGTGGAGATATTCCAATTTTAGAGGTAGAAGGTACAAAGTTTGGTTCTGCCAGTTTCAGCCGATGGACGGTAACTATGCTCTGCGCGTGCCCCAGCGCTATAAATTAGAAAACGCATGCCTCAACATGGCTAAACATATCAAAATCAGTATGTGGGCAATTTGTTTACATTGGATGATCGCAGCTTAGCGCTATTACTACTCCCATAGTAATGTATTTCAATGTGTAGAGAAATCAACACACTTTCATAAAATACTACTTTTCCATACCTTTTTCAGATTCCTTCCTCCAGTTTTAAACGATTTTTCGTCGAATTTTTGTGCCGAAAATCGATGCAAAAATGTCAGCAAAACAATCCTTCAAAAAAATCAATTTGCAAGGTGAAAATTCCAAAAAATTCCGGCGAATTTGGTGTCATTCGAAAGATCAGATTCTGCTCTACATGACAATGGCCTCAAATTCAACGTAGAGGGAGTTTACGAACCCCTACTCTGGCATGGAAGTTGGGAAAATGTATGCACTGTGGTAGCAAAATGAAGTTTTCAAGTGCAGTCGCTACCGCGACTACCGCGAAGTCTCCTAACTCACTGCGCATTCAGATTGTTTTTTCGGGTGTTAAAACATCGATTTAGGAACAACTAATGCTATATCCAGATCAAGGAAGGATTAAGCTTCAAGAGGATACCAATTTCATGGTAAAATATTGAAAAATATGAATTCTACCCTAGGTTTTTTGTAGCAAAGTTTTGCGTGTTAGCAGATACAAATGCGTGATTGCGGTATTCGGTCGTTCTCCCTACCTTTATTCGACCTTCCTTTCAAATTTACTTTCGGTTCGCGCAATCTCCGTAGAAAGCTTGACAATGCTGCCCGTGCCAAGATGCTAATACGCGCAAAATTGAAATGCATGTTAAAGGACAATGAAATCCAGACAAATTGTTGTATGCACTATAAGACACTAAATATAATGAATAGTCTCTGAAAATTTGAGCACAATCGGTCAAGAAATAAGGAAACTATGGCTCTTTGAAAAGAGCCATGTATTTCTTTGAGTGACTCAAATTGGCAACGCACTCTGGCAAAGTTGTGGACAACTCCCCATACATTTTGTACACAAAATTTCAGTTTTGTTCAATTTTCTCAAAATTTATGTTCACCCTTCGTTCGAGTTCAACATATGTTTTGTAGAATGCTTTTATACATAACATATCATGAGTTGGGGGAATGGAAAAATGTGACTATGAAGAAAACTGTAAAAATGGGAACATTTGTGTACAAAACATATGGGGAGTTGTCCACACACTTATCAGAGTGCGTTGCCAATTTGAGTTCCCCATAGGAATAAATGGACATCTTCAAAGAGCCGTAGTTTTCTTGTTTCTTACCCGATTATGCTCTAACTTTCAGAGATTATTCTTCTTAATCTCTCTCAAGACTATGAAAGCAACATTTTGCTTGGGTTTCATTGCCCTTTAAAGTTTGCAACATGGGAATGCGTGTTAAGTCAATGGCAGGGTATGGTGCGCGAAGTTTCAAGACTACCGTACTCGGTGAAGAATTTCTTGTTGATATGACATGGTTACGGAATCGGGCCAATAATCACATCAAAAATGTTTTAGATACATCGAATCCTCAGCATAGGGGTAGTATTTTAATGCTTGTTTCATTGAGATTACAGTAATTTTGTTGATCCTACGACACTTTGAAAAAATTCTAAATTTTCGTGCGCGAAGTTACAATACACCTTCATAAATTGATAGTACCATACCTGTTCTGTCATGTGTGAAATACTCTGTATGTTACACATGACACACTACGCAGTACGTGGTACTATTATTCTATTTAATCCCGGTAGCGTCTGGTCGTAACTATTATATTAACAACTGGGTCAAACTCAAAGAGAATTCGCGAACACCCCTCGCGCAATCAATGGTACACTGCCGGCACGCTGCGCAAAAAAAAAAATGCATTGCCGCAATGCAATTCTGTACATAGATATAAATTATAATATGCACGAACAGTATAGGGGAGGACAGCCAGTGAGGCAATCCTCATCCTGCACTTCAAGTTCAGGATAGCCTGCAGGCCGGGCAATCGGACAAGTACTACTACTTTACTAGTAGTAGTAGTGTCGAGCCCCGAGTATGTAAGACAACTCTAGAAATGTTAATCTGATGTCTAGACTAGGCAAGCTTGAAAAGTAGCCCCAGAAAATACAATTGTATTTTTTACCCCTAGTCAATACATGTAATATTTTGACACTCTATGAAACTCCCCCACTTTGCAGAATTTACAAAGGGTGACTGAACTACCATCATGACAACAGCTGCTCGACCGACGTTTGACCCCGCGAGGGGAGGGCGGGGCAAGGGAGAAGGAGATCTGAGCGCCCTGTCCAAGCAGTACTCTAGTCGTGATCTGCCCGCTCACACCAAGATGAAATACAGGTAAAGAACATGCTTGAAATGTCCAAAGATGTCCAAGTCAATGAAGGGGGAAAAAACGTGATGAATTAATAAACATGAACAATAATGTTATAATGTTATCTTTAGAAAAAGAGGTGCAGTTTTCTTTTGCTTTGCATCTTTAAATGGTCTTCTGCATGAAAAACTCAAACAATAACGTTCTATAAAATAAGATTATAGTGTATACCTACAGGCATAATCACATCAATATTAATATTTGTTATAGAGACAAGAGGTCAGGTTATTTCAAATATGATTTGTGGCAGTGACCTTTGCACGAATGTGACCCTCGGACCTGATTAATGATTTAGCAGGAACAGAGAGATTATATTTCTGAGAAATTCACTTTTTTGTGTTCAATTCTTGCTGAAAGTTTTGAGAAACTAATCCATAAAACCAGGAAATAAGATTATTGAATACTTATATCAAATCAATATTTGTGTGTTTTTTTCTGTTGGATAGACAACCTGGTCAGGACACTTCTGATGAGATCCGTAGCCGTGACTTCCGCAAGGATCTTGAGGACAGGGAGCGCGCTGCCCGGGAGAAGAGGGGCGACAGGGGCCGAGGTAATGATGATGGTGATGATAGTGACAATGATGATGACCTATGACTTATGTGCAATAACCCTATAGACCAACCCGGTCTTCAAGCATGTCTAGCATGCTGAACAAAGGTCTCTTGGAACCACACTGATTGTTTAGGAAACAATAATACACCTGACATGTTGCATTTATGGTTAAAACCTGTTCAAATTATCTTTGTTGTACTCTTGGAAGCCCCCCCCCCCCCCCCCCAGTTATGGTCTACACTATAGTACTATAGACTTGAAACTAGATTGGTCTGTAACAAGTGCCAGGGTAGGAAATATACAGGAGCTGAGGGCGATTTAACCCCTAATTTTCATAATAGCCCTCTGAAATCAGTAGGTAGCCCCTAAAATTACCATAGGGTGTTACAGAAGTCACTTGCTCATGTGCAAGTAATCTATAGAGGTCACCTGCCTACAGTAGCCACATTTCTTGTTTCCCTGAAGTGGTCACTATTGTTTGACTATATTGTATTTTGTCTACAGAGTCATCCAGCAGTAGCACCAAGAGACCCAGGTTGGAGCAGATCCCAGCAGCGAACCTGGACGCTGATGATCCACTGGAAGAAGATGATGAGGATGATGTGAGTTTAATATACAAACCTCCACACTAACCTTTTTTTCTGTGCTGGTCTGTTTGGGCAAGTAAACTAATAATTTTTTTCATTTTACTTGCCTAATTAAACAATTTACTTGCCCTCTTACTTCTAGTTGAGATTTACACACATTAAATAACATTGTTCTCTCCCAATTGAAGTATTATTTAGTTGCTCGATCGGGCAAGCAAACTAGACAATTTATGAAATTTGACTTGCCCGACATCAATTTTTACTTGCCCCTGGCAAGCGGGCAAGTCCATTTTTGAGCACTATGGTTTATTTTGGGTTTTCCTATTTAAATTAACCCTCTGCGTGCCAATTTTAATTACAAGAGTCCACTTGACCTCGGTCTTTAACTGAATAGTTTGATCCCCCTACTCATCTAAAATGAAAGGAATTTCAGTTTGTTTAGAGATCTGAATGTCTATATATTCAAATGTGTTCCCAAATATATTTGTATGTCCATTCTTTAGGGAAAATCAAGAAATCTTATTCTATGATCAGTATTGTGACTATAGTGAAACCTCATTATAACAAGCACATTGGGCCCATTGAATTTTACCTTGTTATATCAGATTTCTTGTATCGGGGCTGAAAAATAATATATCAGGTACCTCGTTATAACAGAGCTCATTATAAAGAGGTTCCACTGTAATTGATTGTGAACGAATGTTAATGGTCATCGGGGTGATGCGTTGTTCCACCCAGTCAGTTTTGGAGTTGATAAAATGGACGTTTTGGGTATCATTTACAGTCAAACCTGTCTTAGCGTCCACCTGTAGATAGCAACCATCTCGCCGATCGTGGCCAGCAAAAGTGATCCCCTGTAGAGAAATACAATGTTTAAAAATCTGTCCATAAGATAGAGGTCACCTGTCTACCATGTCCACTTTTCCTGTTTCCCTTAATAGGTCAAGCCTCAAGCCTCCACACCTCTACTGGCCTGTTCGGACAAGCAAAACCATTAATGTTCAGATTATTCATGAATGCCCAAACAGAAAATGTACCTGCCCGCATACTTCTAGATGAGATTTACACATGAGAAATTGCACACACTCTGGTAGTTGACTAGAAATATCAGTTGGCCAATCGGGCAACCAAAATTGACTATTTATGACATTTTACTTGCCCGACATAAATTTTTACTTGCCCCAGGCAAGCGGGCAAGTGCTAGTGTCGAGTGGTCACTGTAAACAAGTATGACTGTACTATTATACTATTTTAATTGTGCTATATATTTCACTTGTCTTTATATTTCCCAGGATGCATCAGATGACAGTGATGATGACACCGCAGAGCTTTTAGCCGAGCTGAATAAGATCAAGAAGGAGAGAGTGCAAGAGAGCATGAGAAAGGTACAGGATTTGAAAAGTACTGGTCGAATGTGTTTTTTTAATTGAAAAAATACATAGTTAGGGTTAGGGTGAGGTTAATAAATTGTTTTAAAAATGTACCCACCCCAAGTACAGATGATAATATAGGCAGAAAGAGATGCAATCGGCTGTAAAGTTGCAATTAATTGCAAGTCAGAAAATTCACACATTTCAGCCAATCAGATTTGCGCATTTAGTCACATGATCTGACTAGCAATTAATTGCAACTTTACAATCAATTTAATCACTTTCTGCAATGGGGCCTATATCATATTATAGTATGTCAAGAAAATGTACATATATTTTATGTAGAATCTGTATAATTTGAAATGAATGTTCAACATTATAATTTTAGGAGCACTATTTTTACGCTCAGGTTGCTCACTCATTATTTTTCAGGATTTCTCTCATTGTGCTACAGTTTACATCCATGCCTGGGTAAAGAGAATCATTATGGAGTAAATGCATTGCTGAAGGAAATTAGTATAAAGCATAAATTGTTTTTAGTGGGCATCGTTTCCGAATTGTATCAAACATTCATAATATTATAATTTGGATACTTGGCATGATGTTTCAGGGATAAAATAAAATGTTCACTTTTTCACTAGTAAACATGATTCCCTTTTCTATGAAAATACCACATATATCAATCATTCAGAAAAATCTTACAATGATGTTTGTATATAATTGAAGTCTCAAAATGGAAAAAAATAAAGTGAATAGATCCATAGGTGTAGGAGGCGGGAGGTTGAAAATGGCAATATTCGGTCAAAAAGCACCTGAAATTCAGGCAAAACCATGTCTTATTTGGGAAAACCATGTCATATTAAGGCAAAGTCATTTGGGCAAAGTCATCTTATTTTGGGGCAAAATCGTGTTATTTCCGGACTAAGCCATCATAAACATCATTTTCGGGCATTAAAATGGCGAGGACCTTTTTTTTTCTCTTTTTTTTTGCTTGTCGAAAAGTCGGGAAGGAAAATTATTCGGGCAAAATACCTCGCCCCCCCCCCCTCCCCCCCCCTGAGAAAAATGTTCCCCTACGCCCATGAATAGATCATGTTAACCGTGGCAAATGTTTGTTTGTAAGAACTTTGATTAATTTAGCGCAAATACATTTATTATTATATTGACTAATACTTTTTTCTTGTGCACAATATCTTTTTTTCAGGAACAAGAAAAGAAAGTTGAAGAAGAGAAGATAAGAACAGAGAACATCCTAAGCGGGAACCCACTCATGCAGTCACAGAAAGCCGACTTCAAGGTCAAAAGAAGGTATGGTAGACGTTTCTTTTGTTTTCATCCTCATGAAAATTGTTTTATACGTGTAACGTTATTATTGACATGACCAAAATACATAGTAGAATCACATTAATAAAATCTACAATTGCAATTAGATAAACTTGACACTTAAAGTGCATCTAATATGCCTCTTTTTGCATAAATGTACATATTTGTGACAGGCTATAGCAAAACCTGGCACTTGTTGGTAAAAATCAAAATGTTGATTTTCATACCATGTACAAAGGCCTCATCACAAGCTTTCATTTGATCCTTTGTTCTAACTAATTGGTCAATAATTGGCGAAGATATGATTGTTTAAATTTTACAATCATAGGTCTTTTACACACATTGTGTGAACTTAAAATGCCCATTTCTTCAAAACATGAATTACCAACAAGTGCCGGGTTTTGCTATAGCCGGTCACATTTAATTGAATAGATGTAAAAAACCTGTATAAAAGAAAAAGATGTGGTGGGAATGGATGTATGCAGGCACAGAAAGCTGGCTTCAATGTTAAAGGGATCTAGTAACTTTGTTGACATGTGCAACAAGTGATAAATGGTTGGTGCAATGTATATTGTTGTTATCTCATATGTCCACAGGGTATTGTGTGAAAATTTCAAGTCAAATGGACATTGTATGGCCAAGTAATGAGCGAAAATGTAAAGTGATATTCAGTAACTCACTGCACTCACTTTGTACACGGAAGAAAAACTCGCCCGGAGTTTTTCTTATCTGAATACTTCAATCATATCTTTGTAACGAAAGGGAAATTTGAAAAACCGAAACCTGTCCCATGATTTCATTGTTAATACGAATACAACAAGGTATAAGGGAACCGCTAGAATTAAAATTTTATTTTGAGGATTTGGACAATGTTAATAAGTCCCTTTAAAAGGCAGGCCCATATTCATAGAAAGCCTGCTAGCTTAGTTCCTTGCTAAGTCGATTTATGATGACGTGGCTAAGAATAAAACACAAGATCTTTCAGTTGCTAACTAGGGTTAACTTAGTGGGTACCCAATGCTTCACCAGCTAACCCTACATGCAGTTGGGGAGTAGGAAAACTGTTTTGTTACTCAATCAAATGTATCATTTGAAATACACTTAGCAAGGATCTATTAGCTAGCAGGGTTTTAAGAACATGGGGCTAGGTCACAAAAATGTTATGAAATCACAAGGCAAAGAAGTTAATTTCTAGTATTGTCTTCTGTACGTAATTGTTAGTTGTTGTTTTTTTTTTTTTTACTCCGCTACAGGTGGGACGATGACGTGGTGTTCAAGAACTGCGCTAGGGGGGAGGACGACAAGAAGGAAAAGCGATTCATCAACGACACGCTGCGATCGGAATTCCACCAAAAGTTCCTGGGAAAATACATCCACTAAAAAAGACCCGGACAGAAATTGAGAACTTTGAATGCGAATGGATTAATATCATGTCCATTATTAACCCAAAAGGTGCCAGTGGAGTACATTCTCAGTGCCACCTTAATTGGAAGGCCGCAGCTAAATTGCTTTTGGGGGATTTCATCATTTGAAAGGAATCTATTGATAAGCAAATGCACCACGCCTGAAGATTGATGGCCGGGTCAGATATCAACAGATATCGGAAACGTATGCCCAACGAATAGACATTGCTTCATGTACAAAACATAGAACAACGTACATCACCGGACAAGGAGCGGACAAGAAACGTATAGAACGGATGGAAAATTTAGCTCTCCCGTTTGACATCCATTTGCGCAATCTGTTGATATGTGACCGGGCTATAAGGTGTGCACTGAACAATAGAGCCACTTACGTATACAATGCCACCGCACAATACATTGGGCATGGTCAAGTACTCTTTTACCATTGCTTGCAATCACAGCAATGGCATCCAAGTGGTAGCTTTAAATTTAATGCAAGCACTTGGCACGTTAGGTGTTAAAGATTGTAAAGTGTGGGGATACTACACCGTGGATCTCCAGGCTAGATTGTGCGCACTGTATAACACCGAGACTGTTTGTATGACGCACAGGAGGTTCACAATATAGAATCGCGCATCTGATTCACGCATCCCAAATATCTTTGAAGCAGAACTTGTAATATTCACCAAAGGCGTCAAGGCTGCACTACGAGTTTCACACGAGGTTCTTGGAAAACATTCACAGACGTCAACCACCGGTAGTTTTTTTTTTCCAGAACTGGAAATGTGTAAATATTCAATTTTTTAGCATGTTTGACTTGATATTGTACAGAACTGGAACAATTCATGTTAAAACACAAGATTCTCAGGCACAAAGTTCTCTTTGAGCTAGTCTCATGACATGACCTGAATCCAGGGATCTAGATGTACAAACCTCCGTGCCTGCTTGGCCATGGCAAGTACAAACTTACTAGCCTGCTTGGCCATGGCAAGTACAAACCTCCTAGCCTGCTTGGCCATGGCAAGTACAAACCTCCTAGCCTGCTTGGCCATGGCAAGTACAAACCTCCTAGCCTGCTTGGCCATGGCAAGTACAAACTTACTAGCCTGCTTGGCCATGGCAAGTACAAACTTACTAGCCTGCTTGGCCATGGCAAGTACAAACTTACTAGCCTGCTTGGCCATGGCAAGTACAAACTTACTAGCCTGCTTGGCCATGGCAAGTACAAACTTACTAGCCTGCTTGGCCATGGCAAGTACAAACTTACTAGCATGCTTGGCCATGGCAAGTACAAACCTCCTAGCCTGCTTGGCCATGGCAAGTACAAACATACTAGCATGCATTGCCCGGGGCAAGTACAATTTGAAGTCACTTGAGTTGCCCAGTCGGGTCAATTGATCGTCGGGTCAAGTTTCAGGATGAGGTGAATCAGAATGAAATGCAAGACAATTATCAACAGCAATTTTTACCTCAATGTGTTCTCATGTTAATCACAGATTGCGCTTGAGTGCTCTCTTAACCCGTTCCCTTCGATGTTCTGGAATCCCCATAGAGTTTGTACATAGCTCACCCGGTTCCCGTAAGCAACAGGTTAAGGGAGAGCCCTGTACATGTATGTATTGTAGTACATGTACATGTATGCTGTACGTACAAAATAAACAGAGTTGTAGCATATTTGGTATGAAAAGAGTTTTAAGATTGACTGATTCAGGAGCTCACTGTGCTCAAGAAAATCTGGAAAACATTCTTAAGCAAGTACATGCACAAAGGACAATATTATTTAAGCCAGGGCTCGACACTAGTATTGGCGCAGTGGCCGACACCCACATGCTATAGTCTTTTAGCGCATAGAGACATGCAATTTTGCTTATGTGTTATGCGCTATATAAAAATATTTCATTATTATTATTATTTTACATCTTAGTTATTTTATTTCTGGTTAAAGTGTCAATTGTACAATGTTAATGTTAATACATGACATAATACACTGTTTATCCTGAATATTTGTATTTTACGACAAAGGTTTGCTGTAATTTTTAATGATACCAGTGATGTAAGATTTCTATATCAATCTGGAATTCCAGATTTCGTTTCACTTATCAAGACTTTTATCCAAAATACACCCCTAAGAACAGCTGATATATGGTAAGAAAGTGTGTTCTACTTCTACAGAATCTCTGAATCTGTATCATTGTAAATGAAATGTCAGTTAAAAATGTCTATTTTACGAGCTATATGTTAGCATGTAGCATGCTTGATCGAGATTATTTTCCAGATTTCACTCATGGTACTACAGTCAAACCCGTCTTAGCGGCCATCTGTAGCAGCCAACCTGCCTATAGTGGCCACCAAAAGTGACCCCCCCTGCATAGGAAAATGGTGATATAGATCCTGCCTATAGAGGTTACCTTTCTACAGTGGCAAGTTTCCCTTGGGTGGTCACTGTACACAGGTTTGACTTTACTTACATAGCTGATAATATCATTCAATGTGTACAAGTAAATGATGGCCTCCTGGTTCATCGTTTGACATTTGAGGACATTTTACTGTACCTCCCAATGTTCGATGTTCAGGGAATTTGTATTTGCTATCAGTCCTCGCTTCTTAGTAACGTTGTCCAAATCCTCAAAATCCAATTGGAATTCTAGTGGTTCCCCCATGCCTTGTTGTATTTGTATTAACAATAAAAGCATGGGACAGTTTTCGGTTTTTCAAATTTCCCTTTCGTTAAAAAGATATTTACGATTGAAATGTTTAGATGATAAATTATCCACTGGACCATGAACACCATGTACAAAGTGAGTGCAATGAGTTAGTGAATATCACTTTGCATTTTTGCTCATTACTCAGCCATATAACGTCCATTTAACTTGAAATTTAGACACAATACTCAGTGGACATATCAGATAACAAGAATATACATTGTCCCAACCATTCATCACTTTTTGCACATGTCAACAAAGTTACTAGATCCCTATCAATTAACATATCTGCACACACACACACACACACACACACTTACACACAAAAAAAGAAATTAAATAATTGTAACATACATATTTATTTTAGTGAAAGTACATGTACTTGCATGTACCACTGTGTCAGATTATGTGAAATTTGTAATTACTACTACATGTATAGATGTATTTAGAAATAGTTGCATGTTCATATGTATTGATGTATATCCTAAGATGTTAGATTACTTGGATATTGATTTTGTTTAGTCAAACCTGTCTAACATCGACCACCTGTCTAGAGAGTATCAAAGGAGTGATGTAGGTTTGTTAGTTGGCACATGAAGTCATTGTTTGATTAGGCTTTCTTTGGTAGCGGGTTAGAGCGAGACGATAGCCTTCTTAGCAACTGCTAGATCACCATTTCCTTGCTTACCCGACATTGTTTAGAACCATTACCATGGCAATGAATAGCCCTGACCCCACACTTTGTTACTGAAGTGGCCACTAAAACTGGTCCCCTTTAGAGAAAAACAATGTTTATTGAACCTGTCTATAGTGACCTTTTGTTTTTTCTTTGGTGGTCACGATACACAGGTTTCACTATCTCTTTCCCAAGCATGTTTAAATGTATAATATACAGATAATGCACGGTAGCGAGTGCATTCAGGGCCAAATAATGCACGATGTGCTAGAAGAGCCCCTGGATATACCGCACCGAGGGCCGCAGGACCGAGTGCGGTATATCCATTTGGCGAGTCGAGCACAGAGTGGATTATTTCGGCCCACAAATGCACAAGCAAACGTGCATTGTTTGTTTTTATACAACTTCCCCCTCCTACTGAGCTGCCCCCCAAAAGCCAATGAATAAATAATTGAATTAAAGCACTATACCTGCACTCCGGCGAGTGCAGGTATAGTATGTTTTCTGCACTCCAATGCAAATGGATGCTACAGTGCAGTCCATTGAATGTGGATGTGGTGTGGCAACATTGGTAGAGCGCGCGCTTTCCAATCGTGCGATCCCGGGTTCGAACCCTGCCCACCGCGTTTGTCCTTCGGCAAGACAATTCATCCACTATTGCTGCTCTCTACCCAGGTGTATAAATGGGGACCGGTAGGAGGTGAAAGCCTTTATGTGAACGATCTTCTTGAGCCCACTGAGCGCTTGGAAGGAATACTCCCCAGGGAGTGGAGATGGTGCACACAATGTGTGCTGGTTCGCATTGTATCCTATGACCGGGGTAATAATAAAATTGTAAAGCGCTTAGAGATGATTATCAATCGTGATAAGCGCTATATAAAAATTAGATATTATTATATTATGTCACGTGACCCGATTTGAACCAATCAGATTACAGAACATTTTTAGAAGTTGTATAATAGGAGATAATGCACATTGATGTGTGTACATGACTGTATTTCTTTATAAATATAATGTTCATATTATACAGTGTATTATCCATGCTTTGTAAATTATTACTGTAAGGTAGTGTAGTGAAGTAAAAGGAATAAACCACTTATATGTGCACCTATCAACGACATGAAATAAAATGCTTGTAAAAATAAATGTTATTTCAGACTGAAAGACTTTATTTACTTTTCTGAACTATTTACATTTATACTTGTATTATAATCTCTCATAATTAATAACCATAGTTCTATTCCTTATTCAAAAGTTGGAAAGTTAAACAAAAGAGTACTGCATTCAACCAACAGTTCAATAAAATATACTTACATTTGAAACAAATTCACTCATTAATCTGGAATCCCCGTATTTTATTTCTTTCTTTTTTAAACCTTTTTACTTATAAGAAGCCCCCATAATTTTACAAAGTGTGTTATATGTAGAATAATTTACGGAGTGTTAAACTCATTTAGGCAAGCTTGGAAAAAGAAAAAAAAAGTATAAATTTTATGTAAAACAACCACCAAAAGAACAGAAGGAATCAAGGAGATTGAAAATTAAAAAAAAATATTTTCATTTGTACATTAGGCAAAAGTACAGCGCATTCCTTAGCTAATAAACCTCCCCAACCCCATAAATACTCCATTCATATTTTCATGAGTTTCAATTCCAAAAGAATCCTGATTTTTAGTTTCAGTCAGAATAAAATATTTTGGAATTCTTTTCAATACCAAAAAAATGTATTATTAAGGCTGATAACTTCTCATTTAGATAAATAAAATTGGTAAATCAACATTTAGATAAATGTGTACACTGTAGATACAATTTCAAAAAAAATTAACATCATTGTGTACATGTTGGAATGCATGATTATGGATATGGAAAATCAAGGTTAAATACATTACACGTACGTTTTTTAAGATATTAATTATTTACAAGTATGTATACATTCTAGGTGGAAATTTACATCTGTTTATGTTCAGTACATTATCTTAAAATACAAATAATCTTATCTGATATGTATTCGTACATGTACAGTAATGGAGGTGGTTAAAAGCTAGAATGTAGAAAATTATCAACACTATTAAATCTACCAGGCTTATCATAATTTACCCTGGTAACTAATAAAAAGTACTTAAAATACAAAAATATCACACTTCAAGGTACACTTTTTAAAGCTACTTTCAAAATACAGACTCCATCCCACAACACATTCAATTTGCATTTTTACAGCTGCAGTATAAATTACATGTACTATCAAAAACAAATCTAATTGACTATTAGAAGGCAAGTTTACAATTGAAAAGACTTATGTTTTCATAAAATGAACTACCGGTACACCAATATTTAAATGAGAGGAATAACCAGTGAACATTTGTTTGGTAAAATTGTAAGACTTTTGTCAATTTCATATGTGACCTTACACCACAAAACGATCAATAAGTCTGGGAAAATGATTATGCTGATTTTCACATGACATTCATTACCTTTAAAATGGTATATAATTTGTCATATTCAGAGAAGGCAAACCATCTGAGAATTAGCACCAAAGATTTGGAAAATGGCTGAAGCAGTTTTAAAACAAGGGAGAAACGGGCCACTTCAAAGATCGGCGTCCATTCAAGAGCTGTACTCGGATAATTTTTATTTGATGAAAACACTTACTTAAACATGATTTCTGATGATGAAAATTTCACAGAAGGTAGATTAAGATACCTTCATTCAGGAAATACAAAAATCCTAAATCTCATACTTTTAACCAAATTTGACTATTTCAGCTCATAACAGAGAAACTATTTCTGCGACATAACGGTCGTTTTGTGGTGTATGGTCACATATTCTATGTTCTGTTAAAATAATGGGTTGCTTAATGCTTATTTGCGGTAAGACAGAACTCTCTTATTCCTTCAAAATGTCAATAGATCAAATGTTCACTTTATTATGATTCCCCTTATTCATCTCATTTTATTTAAAATTAATTTGTTACGGATCACCTCCCCTTTAAAGCCAAATGACAGTAATGGGAAAATTACAGAAATCCACTCTGTTGGCCTAACAAATTACATTGTAATCAACATGGTTGGAATAGTATAAAAGAGGGTTTATGTGGTAAATTATGATCCAAAAGATTGTAAAATGCGGACAAATAAGGGGAATCCCGTCCGCCACCGATTAAATTGAACGGCGCACGTCAACCTGTTTGGCCTGCCGGAACTTAGCCGCCGCGAATTTGCGTGTGCTTTGCATATAATGTGCGGATGAACATGTCAAAATACAATGGTCGGCGATATCGATCAATGCATTGATCATTTTCTAATTTTGCAAATATATCAATTAGTAGGCGGTTTCCTGGCCAAATTTGTATAATCCTATATTAGTAATAATGTATTCTTTCACATGAGTGGTAATAACATTTCATTTTTTGTGTGCGGGGCGTTTCCCAAAACTGTCATTTAGCTTTAACTCGACTCCTCCTGCAGCTTCGAAGCAGCATCCAATCCACGTCTTCTGGGGGGGTGTTTCACAAAGATCCTAAGTTGATCATAACACTAAGATGGTCTTAAATATTATGGAAAGCCATTAGTGTCTTGAAACAATTTTGTAGTTATGTTGAAATGCATCAGATGTTGATTCAAATCATAATATATTTTCTAATTATCAAATAAATTTCCTGATTTCACATAAAATTCATGAAATCTCTTTGATAATTAGAAAATATATATGATTTGAACCAACATTGTATGCTTTTCAACATAACTTTTATAAAACTGTTTCAAGACACTAATGGCTTTTCATAATATTTAAGACCATCTTAGTGCTAAGATCAACTTAGGATCTTTGTGACGTCAGGGTCAATTACAGGGAGCCTATTTATCTTGTCTACTCAATCTCCTGTGGGACGTACATCTGCCTGCATAGTGGAGAATTAAATCAAAGAAAGAGGTCAAGTTGCTTTAGTGTGGTTTTGAATTTACTTATTTATATATTTGAACAGAATAAATCTGAACCCCAGATGTATTTATAAGATGATTTTTGTTTTAATTTTTTTAAATGCTTACACTTTTTCAAAAATGTTCAAAAGAGGTTTTTCAATAGTTAATGATGTCTCTATTTAATCATTATTTCAACAAAATAACACATGCATAATTTTTATAAAAAATTGTTAAAACCAATGTTTTTTAAAAGAGCACCCTCTTGTGTTTTAATGGCTCTTTTTGAATGATAACAGGCTTTTTACTTAGTCGTTTGTAATTTTGTATACTTTTTTAGCATGTTGGTGGAGTTATAACTATTAGTTTGTAATGTTATTGTGCAGGTTACTAAAGCTCAGCCTTACCAAAACTGTACTACCCCTTTAAGCTGCTTTTCAGCAAGGCCGCGAACAAAAATATATAGCGGCTATATTGATTGAGCTCATTGGTTAATATTTAATAATAATATTAAATATCTATATGGCACAAAGTAAAATTTATTTGAAAAAACAAGAACAGAAGGACATTAATAACAGAACATAACAAAAGAAATTATGAGTAACTTACATGTACATTTAAACAAATGAACACAGAAACATATAATTTTCTAATATGGATATTGGAGTTTAGAGGCAACATGGACAGAATGTCATGGCATTACCACAAAATAAGGATTTTGGTATATTAATCCGTGAAATATTTACGTTCTGGTAACACTTTGATGCTTTGCTTGGAATTGCCCAATAGTCAATGAAGATATCAATTGTTCCAGAGTTTTTCCATGTTATCGATTTCCATGAGAACTTGAGAACCTAAATAATGTTTTAAATATAGGCCTACCGGTAAACAAATCAAAATAACTTGTGACTTGTCTCAGATTGATTGCTTTTCAATATTTGAGTTACTGTTTGGTATGTCTTGAGCTTCACAGTAATGTATTTTATCAATATTACCCAATTGCCTATGGGAACCTGGTGGGGCCTGTATTTATAACTCTATGAGGATTTCAAAATCTAAAAGGGAACAGGTAGGTTAATTACATGAATGATATACCAAAAGGAAACCCCCATTATAAAATCAGTGTAGGATATTGATTGTCTAGTCCTACTTGGACCTAAGACTTCTTTTAATAAATGCCAGGAACCCACAACACTTACAACATGAATATGAACCTGTAAATAAAAAAATAAAAAAATAAAACAGTTTGTGTATAAATAAAAGAGCTAACACATACCTTATTGGTTTTTAGCCTCATCTCAATAATATGTGTTCCGGTACACTGTGGTGGTAGCTGCAAAAACAAAAAGAGAAAAAGAAATGAAACAGCTAGAATATATGACAAAATGTCTAGACTATTTCTAATTCGCATTCTTTATATTAATTGATGCACTAAAATGGGTCTCAAATCTACTCTGGCCCACAGTTGAGAAAAATGAGCTACTGGCATCTAGCGTTCAATAATAGCACAAATTTTAGTAGCTCGACTGAACAGCCAAATTTAACACACTTTGAACTTTGAAGCCATTTAACAACATATCGTTGGTGAGAGTGAGAAGGGCCATTTAGGTTAATTGAGTTCTGCATAGCATCTTGTAAGTCGGAGCATTCTCTATGTGATGCTACATTTCCAGATAATAACTATTTCAAATTTGGGGAATATCAATAACAAATGAAAGAGCGCCAAACTTGGTTTTCTATAGAGATCCAAAATTGTAAACATGATTATCTCCGAATTACAAACGGCAACTTAGCGGTAAATCATCCTTCTCTACCTCAACCGATCGTATTCTAATGGGCAAGCAGAAAAAAGGAAACTTTGACTGAATTTCAAGGGCCTACCTTAAAGGGCAATGAAACCCAAGCAAAATGTTGCTTTCATAGTCTTGAAGAGATTAAGAAGAATAATCTCTGAAAGTTAGAGCATAATCGGGTAAGAAACAAGAAAACTATGGCTCTTTGAAGATGTCCATTTATTCCTATGGGGAACTCAAATTGACAACGCACTCTGATAAGTGTGTGGACAACTCCCCATATGTTTTGTACACAAATGTTCCCATTTTTACAGTTTTCTTCATAGTCACATTTTTTCATTCCCCCAACTCATGATATATTATGTATAAAAGCATTCTACAAAACATATGTTGAACTCGAACGAAGGGTAAACATACATTTTGAGAAAATTAAACGAAACTTAAATTTTGTGTACAAAATGTATGGGGAGTTGTCCACAACTTTGCCAGAGTGCGTTGCCAATTTGAGTCACTCGAAGAAATACATGGCTCTTTTCAAAGAGCCATAGTTTTCTTATTTCTTGACCGATTGTGCTCAAATTTTCAGAGACTATTCATTATATTCAGTGTCTTATACTTGCATACAACAATTTGTCTGGATTTCATTGTCCTTTAAAAAAACATAATGACTTACTCTGATTGGGCACCCCATAGGTGACGGTGCCTCCCAACCCAGGGGTGATGACCGTCTGCCCAGGGTAGGAGCTGTAGACCGTCTGCCCAGGGTAGGAGCTGTAGACTGTCTGCTGGACGGGGTACGCACTGGACGCCCCTCTCCTCACCGTGGTGACCGTCTGGCCCCCCGTGTGGTAGGTCGTCGAGGTCACGCGGCGGGAAGAGGATCCCGGTGTTATAACGGTGACCGGTGCCGGAGCTGGGGCCGGGATGATCTGGACTTGCTGCGGTGGTGCGTTGTAGACGTAGGCTGGTGGTGGCGCCATGGGGGCTTGCGTGGGGTAGCCAGGGGCAGGCGAAGGGTAATAGCCAGGGGCGGGTGAGACGCCAACAGGTGCGTAAGGTGGGGGAGGGGCCATGTAGGTGGCTGGTTGGGGCGCGGTGACGGGTCTTGGCGCTCGCTGCAGGGTTTGAAAATTAGATCAAAATTAAATCAGATATTATTTTTACATTTGATTTTCATCCATGTAAGTAGGTAGGCATATGATGCAAAAAATAATACGTTTCCTAAACTTGTGTAAATAAGGTTATGAATAGTCCATGAAATACATTGGCTTGTTGTATGAAAATTAAATTCAACCGTACTGCATTAAAGGGCAATGAAACCCAAGCAAAATGTTGCTTGCATAGTCTTGAAGAGATTAAGAAGAAGAATCTCTGAAAGTTAGAGCATAATCGGGTAAGAAACAAGAAAACTACGGCTCTTTGAAGATGTCCATTTATTCCTATGGGGAACTCAAATTGGCAACGCACTCTGAGAAGTGTGTGGACAACTCCCCATATGTTTTGTACACAAATGTTCCCATTTTTACAGTTTTCTTCATAGTCACATTTTTCCATTCCCCCAACTCATGATATGTTATGTATAAAAACATTCTAAAAAACATATGTTGAACTCGAACGAAGGGTAAACATACATTTTGAGAAAATTGAACAAAACTGAAATTTTGTGTACAAAATGTATGGGGAGTTGTCCACAACTTTGCCAGAGTGCGTTGCCAATTTGAGTCACTCGAAGAAATACATGGCTCTTTTCAAAGAGCCATGGTTTTCTTATTTCTTGACCGATTGTGCTCAAATTTTCAGAGACTATTCATTATATTTAGTGTCTTATAGTGCATACAACAATTTGTCTGGATTTCATTGTCCTTTAAATGAAACAGCACATTCCTACAGGCCCATTTCCAGACTTGCATTAGTTAGCCAATATTGTGGGTATATAAACAGTCCAAAAGTGATAACAAATCAGACATCATTTTCATTAAGTGTTGGTGCTGCCCTTCAAGTGCGAGTGTCGAGCCCTGAGAGAAAACCTATAGTCTAAAGATGAATGAAATATTACATCAAAAACATGCATCTATTACCACTTACAACATTTGGCTTTGAGAGGGAAATAATTATCATTCACTTTCAAATGTGCAATTGTTAATTAATATGTTTTGCCTCAAAAGTAAAATAAAAGAGTTATGGTTGTTATTATCTTAAGTCGCGCCCTTTGACTTACGTGGGCCCTGATGATGTCATCGATGACCAGCTTCCACATCTGAGCGTCGTCGGGGGACTCGGCGCAGAAGATGGTGGTCGCCTGGCTGGTGCGGATCTCAATCAGGCTGAGCGGGTGGTGGCCATGGGGTGGGGCCATGCCAACAACATCTTGACCGATCTGCAAAATAATGACAATTAAGACAGAAAGAAACTTTAGTTTCAGCACTTCCAAAAGAAGATACCTATATCCCCTTCCCCCATATCATCAAGCACTTGTTGCAGATATTTGTGTAATTATATGTATGATTAATGCAGTCAAAATAATGCAGTCACATGTTAATAGTTCTTACATAAAAGTATCATTTAGAAGCGGGCAAGTAAACTGTCTGTTTGGGCAAGTAAAATTTGAACATTTATGATTTTCCTTGACAGAACGGGCCAGTTGAGAAAAACGTTTGTGTGGAGGCATGGATTATATTATTGTTATCATTATTATTTATTCGACCAAAAAGCATAATACAGTGTAAAATACAACACAATTATTATCATATATGGCTGTAACTGACCTTGATGATCGGATCGATTGATCGGATGGGCAAAATTTTATTGATCATCGAAATCGGATCGCAGATCGGATCGGATATGATCGGCTTAAAAAAATAAAAATTTAAAAAAAATAAAATTAAAAAAATTAATAAATAAATCGTTTTTTTTTTTTCTTTGGAAAATGATCCCAAAAAAACACATTTTGGGAATATAAATGAATACCAAAGCAATCCATATTAATAAGCCCAAGGTAATCTTGTACGGGTATGCTTTCATTTCAAACTGATTACCTCTTCTTTTACAAAATTACTCATGCCGATTCTGAGTTTAGTCCCATGTGATTAATTTGGCGTAACCTTTCAGAATCACATGGGACTAAGCTCAGAATCGGCGTGAGTAATTTTGTAAAAGAAGAGGTAATCAGTTTGAAATGAAAGCATACCCATACAAGATTACCTTGGGCTTATTCATATGGATATATGTTGCTTTGGTATTCATTTATATTCCCAAAATATGTTTTTGGGATAATTTTCCAAAGAAAAAAAAACGGATTTTTTTTTTTTTTTTTTTTTTTTTTTTTTTTTTTTTTTTTTTTTGGCCGATCCGATCTTCCGATTTTTTCTGCATGATCGGAAATCGGCAAAAACGGTCCGATCATCGTGATCGGCATGCCGATCCGATGATCGGTTACAGCATTACATATATGCACATTATACAAAAATACAGGTTACAATTGAGACAAAAGAAATAGGGAGAAGCAGTACGTATGTGGGCCAGGGTTCACAAAAGTGATCTCACCTTCAAGTTGAATGTATCCCTGGGGAGGTTGATCTGCCCCTGCGGCTCTGTCTGGAATTCATTGTTGAAGTAGGTTAGGATGCCGTTTGTCTTCAACACACTGTAGCTGGGCTTCCATCTTTTTAGCACATCACCTTGAGAAGAAAGGGTATTTATTGTTGTTAAACAAGTAATAAAATGTTTTATTTTGTATTTGGAGTACACAATTACAAAATGCCCCTATTTTAAAGATTTCAATTAGACAAACATAATATATTATATAGATGTTAACTGGCGGAGGAGGGGACATCACAGAATTCACTACTTGGTGACTCCCGTTACTACATGTATGTAGTACTGCATAAGAGTAAAGAGAGTAATTAAAGGGGTATAGAAAATTACAAACGACTAAGTAAAAAGCCTGTTATCATTAAAAAGAGCCATTAAAACACAAGAGGGCGCTCTCTAAAAAGCATTGGATTCAACCATTATTCATACAAAATTATGCATGTGATGTTTTGTTGAAATAATGATTAAATAGAGAGATCATCAACAACAATTTTAAAACCTCTTTTGAAAATTTTTGAAAAAGTGTAGGCCTTAGCATTAATTCATAATTTTTTCTTAAATCATCAAATAAATGTGGGATCCAACATTTATTCTGATCGGATATTTTATTGATATTTCACCTGTTTCTGAAATGATTTTGATCAAATAAAGTTTATTCTGTCATTAAAATTGTATGCTCTTTCAAATTTGACACTCAAGTGTGTAATTACCTCACAAACAAAAGTTTTTCTTGAAGCAACCATCCCCCCCCCCCCCCCCCCCCCCCACTTCATCCAATATTTTTAGTTTTCTCTGCAACCAGCTGGCCTTAATCACTACTTGGTAACTTGCTACCACACAACTAAACATCTATAAATTAAATGAGGCTCAGCCCCTTCTCTTTATGCCTATAGGCTATTGACAGCTTGGAGTGTGCCCCCCCCCCCCCTCCCCCGGCACCCCCATCAACTACATGCACCCCTTCACTTTCTTTCTCTACAGCTGCAACCAGCAAGCTTTCACTACATGGTGACTCAATGCTACTCTGGACATGTAGGCTACTGCATTTAAAAGAGTTAAAGGGTTTGTCCAAATCCTCAAAATAACATTTTCATTCTAGCGGTTCCCTCATAGCTTGTTGTATTCGTATTAACAATAAAATCATGGGACAGGTTTCGGTTTTTCAAATTTCCCTTTCGTTACAAAGATATGTACGATCAAAGTATTCAGATAAGAAAAACTGCCCCGGAGTTTTTCTTACTGTGTACAAAGTGAGTGCAGTGAGTTAGTTTATATCACTTTGCATTTTTGCTCATAACTTGACCATGCAATGTCCATTTGACTTGAAATTTTCACACAATACCCTGTGGACATATGAGATAACAACAATATACATTGCATCAACCATTCATCACTTTTTGCACATGTCAACAAAGTTAATAGATCCCTTTAAGAGATTTAAGTAACCTAAGAGACCCCCTGCCTAATTTGCCCCTCTCGACTCCCCACCCCCCCCCCCCCCCTCCCCACTATACCCCTTCTTAACTTACTTTCTCTAGAGCTGCAACCAGCAAACGTTCACTACTTGGTGACTCAATGCTACTCTGGACATGTACTGCATAAAGAGTTAATTAAGAGATTTAAGTATGCTAAGAGACCCCCTGCCTAATTTGCCCCTCTCGATCCCCCCCCCCCCCCCCCCCCCCCTCCCCACTACAGCCCCTTTTCACTTACTTTCTCTCTGCAACCAGCCAGCCTTCACTACTTGGTTACTCGCTGCTACTCCACTTGATGCCATGATCTCTTAAATGTAGTTCACTTCTGAATTCTGATCCTAGTTGAGTAAAAACAAAATAATAATAATGAGCATAATTAAATATTGCAGGAATTACAATGTAGCATAGGCTCGCTGGCCCGGGGCCACTAAAAATTAGCTCCGGGCAGTCAAATTTCATTGATCCTAAATTCAACTATCCCCATTGGGACAACCAAATTTAACAGAATTTGTTATGTTTTTCTTTGTTTGGGGCCAACAGATTTAGGTTTTCGGGCAACTCAAAGTTGAACAATCTTGTTTTTACTTGCCCGACTGAGCCATAAGGCAAAAAGGGTAATTTCTAGCATTGGGGTGGGGTTAGGGGTAGATTAAAGATCATCCTCCGGGACATAAATTATGCAAGCTGATGTGTTCATGATAATATTCTTAATAGGAATGTTAATTGACGGCTATAAGGTTTTAACCCATTCAGGGCTGGTCCCGAAAATTATTGGGCTTTTTTCTAGGTCTATAGATGGAGAATGTGTTGCAGCAAAATCAGTCACTGACTCCTGAACGGTTATAAGCAAAAACCGCTAAAACAATTTTTATTAATTTGAGATAAAAAAATAATAAGAAAATAATGTGTGATAATCTTAACCATATCTTCAAAAATATAGCTCAATCGATATTCAACATTACAAAAATTGCATAATTTTTTGTTTTTGTTTGCATAGTACAGTATTACAGTTCAATTTTAGCAGGGGCCCAGGCTCAGTAAAAAATTAGAACTGGCATGTTAGTCCGGGGCTCCGGGCCAACAAAACTACATGTACATTTGCCCATTAAGTTGGACTACCAATATTTAATTTACAGCAACCGATCAGTACGGGCAACCAAACTGAACGCATTTGGGTGCTACACATCTATAAAACTGGTCCTGGGGTGCTACTGCAGTTTCCCCTCTGCCAGGCGATATGGCAAGTCTCTATTCTATTTGACCAACTGCATGCATGGGCCACCAAAATCCAAAATAATTATTAAAATTACTGCCTTTATGTCAAGTTCAATTGGCGACAGCAATTATGTATCAGCTTATCAAAATCTGGGACCGAGATGGATAATGGCTACAAGTACAATAATCATGTACATCGATGCAATTATATTCTTCATATAAAAATTACTGGAAAATATTATATATTATATTTGCAAATATGCAGGCAAATCAAATATTTTAAAAGTCACACACTACATTCGCACACACTCGGTCAAAGTCACAGCTTAAGACATGACATACAAACACATTATCAGACTTTGTCATTATTCTGTTATTCACACACATCAACATGATCAATATTATTATTAATTATAATATTTGAATGTGTATATAATATATCCTAGTACTTTTTACTAGAGTAGTATATTGGGAGTTGTATTTTACGTGTGGAATACCTACATTATATATGTTATATCTATATATATACACATACTTGCCTGCAAACAAATGATTAATTGATTGATGATATGCTCCTTTTGCAGCAGCTAGTTAACGGTTATATAGGCAGTTCGAGTGCACTACAACAGCAATGGCCGCTGCCTGAAAATCAATACAATGGTGTGTGTATACCTCGCACATATTCACCACACAACATACATGCACTGCATGGTATCTAATGTATGCATTGTGTCTCAATACAAAAAAACTCCGCAGGCTGGTATATTTTATTATGGTTGTGACGTTTCCTTGTATAAATATATATGTCACGTGTGTATGTGGATCGTGAAGTGAATACGATAGTTTCCAAAAATAATTATACAGGTCATCATCATGGCAACTAATATGATTAGAATCCCATATTGAGCGATCGCGCTGTCTCATACTTTATTTCACCTTCTCCCATTTTGATACAAATAGGTCCTATTATACTCTATCCTAATGTTAGATTCCATTTATCAGGGAAATCAAATGGGCGTCTATCAGTACAATATATTCTATACATGCCACCTCCCTGTAGACCAACAAGGTGATCCAATGAAACCTATATTAATTGTTTATTATTCCATATTAATTCTCTCGTGAGAGTTCAAAGTAAAACAAAACAAAACAAAACAAAACGGACCTAATTATTCAGGGCCCCACACTTACCTTTTTTTCTTCTTTTTTTCATGAGTAAACTTTTTACTATTAAAAAATATCGCTCTTTCCTGATAACATGTGATTATAGATGAAGCTAGATCGACAAGTCTATCGTTTTCATGGCCTCTTTTACATTTAATAGCAATCTTTTACTGTCGGCCCTTCTATAGATCGACAAGTCAGTATAAAGGTTGCAAAGAGGCCATGAAAATGATAAACTTGTCGATCTAAAAATAAAAGAAGCATGATAGAAGAAAACAAGATTTTTCTAATTTTGTCAATGTCGGGTTGAAAGTTTGCTTGCCCGATCGGGCCACCAAAATATGACTTTTATACATTTTGCTGGCCCGAAGTGCAATTTCACTGGCCCCGGGCCAGTGGGCCAATGCTAGTGTCGAGCGTGTTTGAAAGTCACGTAAATGGACAAGATGAAAGGGCCCAATGACAATAATTATATGCAACGAGCAAAGTTTGAGACTGCGTCGCAAATTATTACGAGAATGTGCACAATTAGAGCTGATTTGCGAGCTATTTTTATGTGAATATAACATAAATTAAATAAAGTAATGTATGTAGGCTAGCTAATTGCATACACACGTTTTTAGGTCTATAGAGTCGGGATAGAGTCACGATCATTTTAATAGGTGACTATATATAAAGAAAGTGGTCATCCCGTGATCATAATATTCTACTCCGTCCGATCCTCGTGGCGTGAGTGTTCGGAGCGAAAGTGAACCTCCGGCGACGCTGATTGGTCCAAAGTTTATAGGCGTATGATTTGACGTCACGACTATTCATTGCCATGGGTTACTCCGGGTAACCGGGTTCAATGGTTTTTCTAAGCAATGTCGGGCAAGCCAAAATGTGTAACCTGCGGTAATTGCTATTGAACTTGAATTCCATCGGCCAGCTCGGCATCCTGAGAATATCAAAAGCCAACTACCGTTACAGAGGATAAAACCATCAGTAATAATGCCATCACGATCGGTACTCTAGCTATGCATGCCCGTAGTTCATCATAAATATTTGATTATCGTTTTGAATGTCGAGTGGTCGATACTACGCAGTTACTTATAATCGAACTGGAATTAGTACAATTGAACAAAGATTGAGAACTCGACTATTGTATGTGATGTATAAAATATGTTATGATTGTGTAGCCTATCCACCTTTAGTTTTTTGTGTCAGATGTTTACCATTGATTAAACCTTATCTCCTTATCATTTGAGACATGCTTGTTTGAAGTGACTTGATATTCTTAAATGTTCAACCAATGTTAAGCATAGGAGTTTGAATTAAGGGGAGCAAAACAGTGGGATAGTCTTTTAGATCAGACGAAATCCTTAATTATAAATGCCTTTAAAATTTTCTTTTAAACAGTAGGGTAATAATTATATCATTTTGTTCCTTCTTTTTGTTGGTGTTGTTTTGTTGTTTCGTCTGAATTGTGTAAAATTACATTTGTAATTTGTAAATACTGTATTTAATATTTTGTACTTGTCATAGGCGCCGGAAGTGTGGGGGGGGGGGGGGGGGGCAGGGGGCGGCGCCACCGCCGCCCCCCCCCCCCCAATCCAAAAAGTGGGGGGGGGGGGGGGGGGTAAAATCGTTTTGCCCCCCAAAAAAGCCCCCCCCCCCCCCCCCCCACAAAAACAAAAAACAAAAAAAGAGTGGGAAAGACAAAATCAAATGTATGAGCTAACGTTCAAAAACTAGTTAATACATACATTTTAAGTTTTCGCTGCGCGCTTCGCGCGCGAACAGATTATCTCAGTTTGTTGTAAACATCTTGATACAGTACTTGATGCGATAATCCCTTTGGCAGCTCACACAGGAAGCTATACTGGGATGAAGTGTTGTGTGCCATACGGAGGTGCCATGGTGTATAAATACAATTTCCCTCGTATTTACAATAATATAGGGAGTGAATGGTGCAAGTAAAAACATGGGTCCATTTTAAAGTAGATGTGACCCAGGAGGAGGCTGCATTGTTCTGATGACTGGTAAGGCAGCCTCTCTAAATGCAGCCAGGCCGTTGATGTGGACTACTGGTTGTGGCAGTTGGTTCCAGATACGTATGGTTCTTGGAAAGATGGAGTATTTGTAGGAATCTATTGTAGCTCTTGGTACTGCATACTTCAGGTCATGGTCATGTCTTCCAACATCTGATGAAAGCATAGACATTTTATTCGTTGTTTTTTCGAATCATGACAAGTTAACTCGGATTCTAAATTTCCTTCACAGGCATGGCATGAAGTGCACCAAATTGCCCCATTTCAAGTATATAAATGCAAAATCTTCCCCGTGGGTGGGGGATACCCCCTCCCAAACCCTCCCAAACCCTCCCAAACCCTCCTTCTCCCTCTCTTCCCCAGCCCTCAGTCGCTTCGCTCCCTCGGGACTCATTCTTGGCTGTAGGCTATGTTGTTGGATCATACATAATGTACCATAGATTTATGTTGGAACTTTGTATGACACTAAATACAATATTTGTGTGTGTGGTGGGGTGCATATTAATTTTATTAGTGTGTCATTTATTTGTTTTCTTCGTGAAAAAAATATATTCAAAATTTCTGGTCGATCAAATCATAACACGCTTACCCAGATACAGTTAATCTTAAGCCCGAATTTCCTATCTAATGCACCAGATTGCACAATTTCAAGTCCAAAAATGCAAAAGCTCCCTACCGTATATACACCCACCTCCCAACACCCTCCCCAGCTCAGTCGCTTCGCTCCCTCGCAATGTCTCACTTTCACCTCTGGCTCAAAGTTGGCAACCCAGAGTGTGGTTGGGCATGAGCCGTACATACAAAAATCGTGAGCCCCCTTAGGGTTTTGCCCCCCCCCCCCCAATCCAAAACTCATTCCGGCGCGCCTGGTACTTTTGATGTATTTTTTATTTATTTCAGGGACCGTCTAAAGAACAGTCATTGGCTGAGTAATGATTCCCTCGTGAAATAAAGTGAAAATGAATAAATAAAATAAATATCTTTATTGTCGTTAGTTAGTTTATGGGCATTTCTGATGGATATTTCGTACGGATAATAGGGCTGCTGCTGAAGGTGATGCTGATGATGATGCAAATATATCGATGATAACAGGTCCCTTAAAATGATGATCACGATCATCGGAATCGAGGGGTCGAGGGTGGGGGGGGGGGGGGGGGGGGGTGGAGGCATGAGAGTTGCATAATCAAAAGATGTTATAAAATGTTAAGCATAATGTTCACAACTTTAGGCCAATCAAATAGCCCTATTTATTTTGAATGACGCCGGAGGCTTTAAGTTTAATGTGTTGTATAACTAACACCTAACATGTATATAACTTCGCAAAAAAAATGATAGATGACTGTATTTACGAGGCAAGCATTTATTTTTGGATCAAACAGGCATGCATGGGAGCACCCCCCCCCCCCCCCATAGGCGCCGGAAGTGGGGGGCAGGGGGGGCGGCCGCCCCCCCAATCCAAAAAGTGGGGGGGGCAAAACGCGTTTTTGCCCCCCAAAAAAGCCCCCCCCCCCCCTCAAAAAAAAAAAAAAAAAAAAAAAAAAAAAAAGAAAGAAAGAAAGAAAAGAGAAAAGAAAAAAATTATATGTATCAGCCAATACTTGTTAATTCCAACGTTTAAAACCTTAGTTATACATTCTATTTACAATTTTCGCGGCGCGCTTCGCGCGCAAACAAATAATCTCAGTATTGGTGTTGTGTAAATTGCATATGGTACCGTCTGGGGTGGGGTTTTCTGTACCGGTCCACGTAGTTCCTGTGTAGGCTGTTATTACTTGCTATGGCTGTTTGTGTGACGTGCACCAAATTGCACTAAATGCAAAATCTTCCCCATGGGAGGGGATACCCCAGGCCTCCCAAACCCTCCCCATCTGGCTCTGCCCCAGCTCAGATATGCTTCATAAGGAGAATGATAACTAATCTGTGTCTAAATATGATTCAATTTGATAATATGGATTTTAGTGAGCGCCGCTCTGAAGAAGTGATAAGTTTCTTTTGGCGCTCAGTTTATTATTAATACTACTTCTGCTGCTGCAATTTTTACTTCCACTATTACTACTACTACTACTACTACTACTACTACTACTACTACTACTACTACTACTACTACTACTACTACTACTACTACTACTACTACTACTACTACTACTACTACTACTACTACTACTACTACTACTACTACTACTACTACTACTACTACTACTACTACTACTACTACTACTACTGCTAATATTACTTCGAGCATGCAATATACACTGCCCTTAAGAAATAATTTGAAATAGACATGATAGACAACGCCCTTATGAAACAACTTAATATTAAATTAAGCTTACTAGACATCATTGACGACATTTTACCAGGAATACTTTACAATTACATGATAAATATAATTGCTATCTATTATAACTGTTATAGATGCAGCTGCCGACCAGTTTATTTGAGCAACAGTGGATTGTGACCTTACAAATAGTATCATATATTATCCATATGAATAGTGTGTGACCTCCGACTTACTGTATATTGTAACAAAATCGCCATTTTCACTAAAAACCTTGCCATTACTTGGAAATCCCATAAAACAATATACGACACAAGTATTTATTTTCAGATATAATGTAAATGACAGGAATACAAAATCGCTTGCTTTCAATATGTACAATATTACTGTTCATGGCCACGTAATTTTTTATGAGATCTATGGAAAATGTTCAAATTGTAATGTATATAAATTACATGGCCTTGTATTATTTGCCAAACTGCTATTGAATGGTGCATGAATTTTTGTTAATTCTAACGTTCAAAAACTAATTTACACATCCATTTTAAGTTTTCGCTGCGCGCTTCGCGCGCAAACAGATTATCTCAGTTTGCTGTGTAACTTGCGTATGGTCTGGGGTGAGTGCAGGGTTGCCAACTCTCACGCATTGGGCGTGAGACACACGCATTTTACCCCTTTCTCACTCTCTTACGCTAATCTATGAAAATCACACGCCCAGGCCTAAAAATGATAACAATTAAAGATTATAGAGGTTTTCATTTAGTTTACAAATTTGTATAAGCACTTCCATCCCCCTTCCATCAAGTTAAAGTACTGTTTTCTATGTTACAAATTTAAAAAACCGAGCGTGAGATGCGTCTCGTAACCTAGTATACCCAGGGTCATGTAATATTTTGTGAGCGTTTGCAGCAACATGCGCACCCCGGCCGCCACACCTAGCATATCAACGGCGCTCTGAAATTCGAAAGCCGCTGGCCACTGCACTACGGGCGTGATTTTAGCAGCGTTCGGATTACTAGTATGTCAGGCCAGGCCCACCCCTGCAATTAAGTCAAAGGGCTTACTGTATATCGCCACTTTGGGTTTAAAGTAGGGCATATTAGGGGCAGATTTGTGTCATGTTTGTGTAAATATTGTTATATTTGAACTGTAAACTGGTAAACATCTGATGAGAGATGAGAGCATACACATTTTATTCTTTGTTTTTTTTCGAATCATGACATGTTAACTCTGATTCTAAATTTCCTTCACAGGTATGGCATGACGTACACCAAATTGCACCATTTTAAGTATATGCAAAATCTTCCCCGTGGGAGGGGGATACCCCCTCCCAAACCCTCCCCCTCTGGCTCTGCCCCAGCCCTCGGGACTCATTCTTGGCTGTAGGCTATGTTGTTGGATCATACATAATGTGGCATACGGTTTATGTTGGAACTGTGTATGACACTAAATACAATATTTGTGTGTGTGTTGGGGTGCATATTTATTAGTGTGTCAATTATTTGTTTTCTTCGTAAAAACAAAATTTCTGGTCGATTAAATCATAACACGCTTTCCCAGATCCTATCTAGGTATGCACCAAATTGCACAATTTCAAGTCCAAAAATGCAAAAGCTCCCTACCGTGGGAGCGGGGACACCCCCCTCCCACACCCTCCCCCCGCTCAGTCGCTACGCTCCCTTGGACTTGGTCGCTTCGCTCCCTCGCAATGTCTCACTCTCACGGTGCTCTCTCCACAGGCTCAAAGTTGTCAACCCTGTGAGTGTGGTTTGGGCATGAGCCCCTACACACACAAAATCGTGAGCCCCCTTAGGTCTTTGCCCCCCAATCCAAAACTGCTTCCGGCGCGCCTGACCCCCCCCCCCCCCCCCCCCACACAAACACAAACAACATATGTGACAAAACAATAACAAATATAAAGGTATAATATAGGCATTCTTTTTATATTGTAAAACATAGCTATATTGAGGGAAGATAAAAGGGTTAGGTGTGCCGCCCAGTAAAACAATTGTTAACAATAATAAGGTGTGCCCCCCCCCCCCCACCCCCACCCCCCATTAATTCGACCACGCTACTCCAATGTGCAAGTACATAAACAAACAAACACACACTCATAAAATAGCCTACACAAGTATTAGTACACCACTGACCTGGTATACACCAGAAACTAAAGTGCTACATCACAATCCGAATTTAAATGTATCCATTGATTCACATTATTTGAATCAGTACGATGTAGTTGTATAGTGTATTAAAGGCAAACTAATGGAGAAATGGAATTTATAACAAATATAAAATATATCTGACACAAATTTTGCGCCCATCTGTTTGCAGCTCATATACATTATAACTCTTTATGTGCCAACTGATCATGCTGATGTTTCATCACAATTTGATTAGTTTGATTTGTTTATATGTGATGACTCGCTAAGAAGACCAAGTTTTTGCAAGGTTGTAGCACCATCTTGGGCCTTACCCCAAAAAACAAAAACAACAACAAAAACAATACAATAAAATCATTTAATATAATAAATAAATAAATAAATTAATTAATTAATTAATATATAAATAAACATAAAAAAAAAAAAATGGGCAAATGTTTAATGACATCAATTGATATTAAGGTGTTGTCCCCTCCCCAAACAAAAATTATAAACATTATATTATTAAAAAAATAACACATTTTCTGACCATATTACGCCACTGTCTTTGCACTTTTAAAACTCATTAATTTTTTCTTTTGCTTTCTATTCTGGCGATTACAAGCTACCATACACTCTTTGCGCTGATCACCAAGGACGCGGACATTTTCCAACGATATTGTAAAATTCGTTATTTTTCACATCTTCATCATGCGTCTTAAGAGGTTTCTACTACGTTACTATCCTCCAGGTGAGTTAGGCATTTGTTATTTTCTATTGTCATTTAAATTTTTGCTTGAAATAACCAGTATGGGTTGTATAAAAATGGAGACTTCTTTGACTTTGAGAAAAATTAATGCCGCGAATAGCGGGAGAGAGAGGAGGCGAGCGATAGCGGCTATCTACGGGAAAGCCAAGGCGGGCGCGGCGGCTAAACTTGGGTGCGGTCTACCATACCGCTCAATGCAGCTGCTGTGTGTGCTGAGCTGCTGCGCGGCCGTGCCTTCTTTTACTTTTTAGTTTTACGTTTTCGTTAAAATAGCATGAATTAGATGGTACACAAAACACTGAAAATCATCCCCAAAATTGTTCATTACATTTTGAATGCAGTGGTGCTTGTTCAATGTCCATGCAAAATTTAATATTATTATTAATATTGTTCATTTGTTGATTTGGCTATATTGAAGCAGTTTGGCCACTTCAGACTCTCAGTCATACAATCACACACAGTATCACACAGTATCTTACCTTAATTTATGGTCTCTCACTGCCTCGCCTCCCCGGTAGCTCTGGCGGCAGCCCCGGCGTCGAGTCCCTTCACCAGCCCAGTGGCCGTCATGCCCCTGGCTCGTAGCGAACTCCACCCGCTGGCCAACCGTCGATAACGCAAGCCTTCTCTCGTATCCTAACCTAAATTCCTACCCTAATATCCAACTTAACGCCACACAGGCACCTAATACAACCACACAGGTCTACTAAACTAATATCCTATCGATAACTATGGCCACACAGGCAAATAATAGTGTTCCACACAGGAGAAAAGCACATGTATGATGTAATTCGGACGACTTTACAAAACACGTCTATTCACGGCAATGCCAATGGCTTGAGGTTCAACTACATGCTCCGTCAGTTTACGTCACTGACGGTGGCATGTTGTATCTCTCTATTCAAGCATTAACGGGGCCTGACTTCCTGGAAACCCGTTTTTAGGTCCCAGGGTCAAGTCCTACACAATACACGGGTCAAAGACCGACAAACTATTGCAATCTATCACCTAAACGTAGGGTTTGCAGATCCGGCTGCAAGCAGTCTCGGGTCAATACAAATCCCTAGAAATTCTTGGCACATAAGAGAGGAATTGTAACAGAGACATCTCTGAACTATAGCAGTCCAAATCAGTGACTGCTACAATATTTTAATTTTCTATTTCTAGTTTTATTATTTAATAAACCGAGTCTTTGTCTTTGAGTTTGACAAAGTCAAAGATTCTTTTCTCTGTTTGACTTTGACCATGTTGACTCTGTTCAATTAATTTGTTAAAGTTCTGCAATGCAATCTCAAATGAAAAAAAATGCAAATTAAAGATAAATTCATGTGATTTTGTTCACCTGTTTTTATCAGATATTTGTTTGCAATTTACATGAATGATGGATATGGGGGAAAAGAGTGCAAGTGGAGATTTGTTAATTTGCTCGTGCTTGTGAAAATTCATGATTTTGTCCCGATTTCTTTAAATGCTGCATCTCCTTGTTAAATATTATGCAGGATACCAAAGCCAAGGCAAATCATGTTTGTTGACTATTTGTTTACCATTGCATTGATGTGAATAATTTTGCATAATAATCAAGCATGTGTGTTGTAGGACTAACTAAATGGCAGTTGATGAAGTTTGTGTAATTTTTAATCAAAACAGTCCTATTTTTTTAGGTGGATGTTGCAATTGTTTGACTTTGTTTTAAAATTAAAGTAAAAGATCTAGATCTAATGTAGATCAGATTAAAAGTAGTATGGTCCACTCATACAGACATGACCATACTGTTCAGAAGGGCTGACAGTATAAAACAGTAGTACAGTAAATAGGGACACTGATTTTCCGTTTCAAAAAAAGGCCTTTTCCGTTTCAGAAAATCTGGAATTCCGTTTTTACCTGCCTGAAAAACGGAAATTCCGTTTTGCCGTAGACTTTGTACATGTGAAAAACTGCAAATTCCGTTTACATAGAACTCCATACAAAATTCAATGAGTAGGGTAAAATCATGATTTTCACCCACAAATCATCAAAATTTGGGGTCGAAAGTGTCATGCCTGATATCAGGAAGGACTTACCACAGGCCAGAGAGTAAATATCTTTAAAATGTATTCAATAATGATTAAGGCAGAGTTGGTTCGGTCCGTCACACCGGTTCCCTACCGTCACCATCGGGTCCCGACCGTCACCATCGGGTCCCGGTTTCGTTTTTTTCGGAACGGGCACCGGAAAAACAAAAAACAAAAAACAAAAACAAAAAAAAAAATCTTTTTTTTTTTCCTTTTTTTTTTCCGTTTTCCGTTTCAAATGGTCAATTCCGCGATTTTCCGCGATCGCGGAAAATCCGTGTCTCTAAGTAAATGTAAAAGAGGCCCTGAAAACGATCTAGAGTTATCGATCTAGAGCAGGCTGTGCATTGGCAATTCATGGGTGGCAAGGCTCTGAGTCTGAACCTCGCCACCCTTACATTGTCTATAATATGCACTCTGTGCTACTAGGAAATTGTGTGTATGCCATGTAAAGCCTAAAGGGTCATATCATCTAGTAAGACCATTTACATTGTAGATATGTTACATGGTCCTAACTATTAATATTGTTTATTATTCTTTTCTTCCAAAATTTCAAATGTCTGCAGGTATCATCTTGGAATATGAGCAATCAAATATTCTAAAGACAAAGTCTATTGACCTTCTGGATCTGAAACCAACGTGAGTACTGGTGACACCCAAGAGAATGTTCAGATCCATTGTTTATTATCAGGGCTCGACACTAGCACTTGCCCGCTTGCCATGGGGCAAGTAAAAATTGGTGTCAGGCAAATAAAATTTAATTATGTTTCTAGTTTGCTTCCCCCGATTGGGCAACTGAATAATTGTTCAACTATGAGAGAACAATTTAATTTCTTAAAGTGTAAATGAATGTAGAATTAAAGAGGGCAAGTAAATTTTAAATTGGGGCAAGTCGAGTTTCAAAATTTATGATTTTTATATGCCCGATTCGGATCGGGCCAGTACAAAAAAAAAAGTTGGTGTGGGGGCTGGTATTATGATCTTCACTGAGATGATAACTTTGTGTATTGTTTTTAAAGTAACAAATCATGCCATTTTAATATATGTGGAGTTGTCTGTAACTCCTACATGAATGTAATCTAAAGATTTTTTAAACAGCGCCAATTATCTAAAAGTCATCATGCTATATTATTATTTCACATGGCAAATCGCTGTACACTGATAGAGCAAATCCTGGCATAAAGTGCCAATATACCTTTTGCACAGGGCAATTTCTATATTTGGATATATGTATTGTTTTTTCTTCAAATATTTGAAAGGTGGACATTATATCAACTTGTTTGTAATCCTACAAAGAATCAATTAAAACATGTTTCAGGGCTATTAGACGATCATGTAAATATGGTTACTTTGAACCATTTTCCCCATAGACATTTGCTACAGTGTATTTGTGGAGTTGACTCTAATTATCATATTAAACTCCTATTTTTATTTTTATTTATTTATTTTCTTTAAGGGGGGGGGGGGGGGGGTGGAGGAGTGTTTTATTTTGCATTAACAGTTGTCACATAGATCCTATCCTGGATGAGATAGTGCGTTAGGAGCCCTTAGTGACCCCCAACAGAACGGACCAGGTCCGAAAGCTGAGAAAACCTTTCTTGAAACAAGATCATGATTTGCATGTCCCTTTTCTTTTGATTTTTGTTTTCTCTTCCTTGTAGTATTGTGTTTCATTTATCAACAGTTGTGACATAGACCCTATTCTGGAAGAGAGAGTGCACAAAGAGCCCCTGGTGAACCCCTATCACAATGCTCGAAATTAACTTTTTTTGCTGGTGGCCCGGTCGGGCCAGTAAAATTAGTATTTTTTCCAAATTTGGTGGCCCGAAAAAAATAAGGAATAAGAAAAGTAAAATGAATACAATAACCATATGAATAGTTTCAGGGTACTAGGCAATACTTTTTATTTTTCATTCCCCTTTGTTTCATTGTAAGATGAATTAAATAAACATGAATTAGGATGAATGTGTGTGTGTCATGTCTTTTTATTCATTGTCTTCATCAAAAAATCACCGCGATTGAATACACACGAGTGACAATTTCACTTCCAGTCATACATAGTCAGGGTCTAGGTGACAAAACAAAAATGGTAGAAAAAGAGAAAATTCAATTTGACCTCAAAATTCTGTGCAGTGTTGTCTGAACACCTTAGACAAAAGACATATTTTAAAATTGTGATATTAGTAATATGTGACCGGCTCTGTCACTTTGGGTAATTCATCGGGAATATCAAAATTGAGATTGTTAGTGTTTTGAATTCTCTAGGATTTCAGCTTTAAAATGATATACAACTTGATAAGTATGAGTTTCTTGAAGGCTAGAAAAACGCAAATTAATAACATGGACCAGAGCCCCGTGATTTGTCAAACAACGGAGAAAATCGCTTCTAAAGTTTTGCATCCATTCAGAAAAGCATTCTCACACACCGAGCGAGAAGTTGAACGGTTCACTTTCACCTTTCCGCTTTTCGTAATCGATCAGCAAACGAAATAATGCATGCACAGTTATACTGTTATTCATCGGCCATTCAGCAACGCTTACGCCGGTATTACGTAATTGTACAAAGCCTCAGCCCTAAGTCTCAGTTGATCGACAAACTAGCCCATGTGCTGCCCTTTGATGTGCATGTATTACAACCGCGGTGTATTGTGTATGTACGTACCGCCATAACCCACCGCATCATATTCACCATACCGCCGCTGTACCACCGGTTGACCAAAGAAAAGCGCAGTTTGATACCGTATGATATGGTACGCTGCACACGCACACTGCACACTTGCGGCATGCCCAGCGCGATTCAATGCGGTACCCATATAATTATAAACAAACCAACTACTCGTTTACTATACAGTAAGTTAAATGCCGCGAACGCTTCCTGGAAATGTACAACACACGGACAATACAACTCTATTCAGGTTAGTCTGACCAATCACTGTACAGCTACAGTGCTTTCTTCTTGCAGCTCGCCGCGGCGGTACGGTCGAATCACACACACATAGCTGGCGCGTTCGTTTCACAATCGATCATGATCAGCCAGCGCGGATTTACTGAGTTTCTGGTCGAAACCGAAATGAAGGTTGCTTAGAAAAATCATTATTTACGGCATAAAACATTAGATTAAGGACCTGAAATTTTCAGAGAATGTAGATGAAACATGTAAGTATCAAATCCCATAAAGTTAAAAATTTCAGCCAAAGACAATATTTTATGATTTTGAGGCTCTAAGTACTAAAGACCCATCCCGACTTTACACCCATTCTCTGGGAGCCGGTCTCATATATGAATATTCATGATGCTCATTAGATATATGCAAAATACGCAAAATAACTGAAATCACTAACAACGATTTTTAATATGAAACTTTTTTTTATAACAACTGTTTAGAAAATGAGTACTGCTGCTCAAGAATGTATGAATATTCATTAGCAGCAATGTTACTTGCTCAATTAACTTGCAACTTTTTAACGAACCAATATTTTGTATGTGAGAAAAGGGTATAAGTTGCTGAATGCTACATTTAAAAGCAAGCTCTTGTCATGCCCTAGACAGGACTAAACATGACTACAGTACAGGGTTAAAAAAACTTCTTTTTTTTTTTTTTTTGCTGGCCCGATCGGGCCACCAAACTTTGAAATATGAGTTTTTTACTGGCCCGACAGCAATTTTTGGTGGCCCCGGGCCATCGGGCCTATGCTAATTTCGAGCATTGCCTATCATAACCGGTGTGACATTGTAATATTGGCATGTAAATGCGTAGCTAGCTTCTCCAGCCCCTCTCTCAAACCGCCTTGGTTCCTTGTCAAGTATAACAACGTCTTTGTCACTCTAGCAGCTTTTCACTAGTAATCTGATTCTTCTCTACCCAAGCCAGTTTAGCTGAAGGAGCAAACTAGAAAGGTTGTGAAACTGTTCTACTCCCCAAAAATAGTAAGTCTAGATAGTTAAATAGATTTAATTAAGTTTCTATTATATTCTATTTGTTAACCACAGTTGTGACATAGATCCTATCCTGGATGAGATAGTGCGTAAGGAGCCATTGGTGACCCCCAACAGAACGGACCAGGTCCGACAGCTGATTGAGCGACTCCAGGAGAAGCTAGCCAAGCCAGATGATCACAAGTTCTTTCTCTTCAAGGTCGGTTTTTAACTTTCAAGCTAGGAGATGAAGGGTTAATTACATTTTAAACCAGCCTGTATTGAATGAATGACAGTGGCATAGCCTGGTCGGACTGATTGGGGGGGGGGACATCTGAATCATTTGGGGGCACACCTTATGTTTTTCTTTATTTAGGGGCAGATTTCCCCTAAAGTGTGTTTTTTTTGGTTTTTTTTTGCCAAAAAATGTGGAATCATGTGCCCCTTCCAACCCCCTCTTAGCTATGCCACTGCTTAATAATCACACTGGATCAGGTTTTTTTTTTTTTTAACTAAACTACAGCAACAAGAATACAATTTATCAATAATTTCCTTTTTAGAAAACAAAGAAATTTAAAAACGGGTGAAAATGTACATTGTTTGGCTACGGTATGTTTCAGCCATGTAAAAGCTCATAGCCCATGTCATGGTGATTGATTACATTGTAGTTAAAAAAATAAATGATGGCTTGTTTGGGCAATCTTATCACTTTTGATAAGTTGCATTCTGTCGGGTATTTGTGAAAATCTACCATACCTAAAGCAACGCTCGAAATTAGCACAGGCCCGATGGCCCGGGGCCACCAAAAATCTCTGTCGGGCCACCAAAAAATCATAATTGCTCTATTTTAGTGGCCCGATTGGGCCAGTAAGATTTCCAAATGTAAATCTGAAAATTTGACATTTCAAACATCGCCGAAACCAGGCATAAAAAACAAAGGAAATCAGTGGAAAAAATCAGCAAAATAGCGAGCGCAAATCTGCTAACGGCGATAATCTGGAGAAATGTGCGTGATTAGACAGGAAAATTCATCTCGTTCTGGAGGTGCCTATGAAAATTATGACGTCTTGGGGAGACAAACAACAAAGAGAAAGACTGATTTACCCGTCTACTACTAGTGCATACAAGTAGAACTAGAAGTGTACACACATGCTGGTACCTTGTACTGGCCCCATGTATTATAAATGGGGACGGTATGTACATCAGCTTAATACAGCAATTCGCATAGCCACACACAGTCTAGTCAACTCTGCAACTATGCTTTGACTTGTCTTCAATTCAGTCCAATTTGCGCAAATTCGGCTGAAATTGTAACATTTCATCACTCCAAAATTACCTTTTACTGATTCAATGTTGGGTTTATATATTCCTTTCCGGATTTTTGATCAGGGTGGTGATTTTAGATGTTATTTTCATTAATTAATTCTTATGAAAAGCTAAGATTACCGGTCACCGTTTTCTTTTGTTTTTCCTTGTTTTTTCGGGCCACCAAATTTCTGTTTTGGGCCACCAATATTGGATAAATACCAATTCTACTTGCCCGATCGGGCCACCAGCAAAAAAAGTTAATTTCGAGCGTTGCCTAAAGTCTGTGAATCCAAAAAAACAAAAACATTATTTTCATTTGTTAAAGGGAAAGGCCAGTAGTGGGAAATAGCTTTATTGGTCAAACTAATTGATTAGTATTATTGAAATAACATAAAAAGGAGCGTGTGTGGAAAAATCTGAACCGTACTATCGTCAAATGCAGAAAAATCAGTAAAAACGTTTATGAAAGCCGCTGACATTGAGCCTAAATTCACTGTCAGCTTGGCCCGTCTGCGCTGGCCACATTCGTACGCTCGTTCGAGCGATTTGCTTGGGCGAATTACCATGTGCGCATTTGCCATAGGATTTACACGCATCGCACGTGGCTGTATATCAACCGTCGCGATATCTATCCAGGCCGGATCGATATGATAATTTACCAAATATATCAATTAGTAGGCGGTTTCCAGGCAAAATTTGTATCATCACGTATTAGTCAAAACATATTCTTTCACATGATTGGTAATAAGAGCTTCCATTTCATTTTTTGAGAGGGGGTCGTTTCCAAAACTGGTCTATACCTTTAAAGATAATAATCAAAATTAACTGACCATTATTAAACGCTAGATGAAAAAAAAAAAAATCACCTTCATGTACCCTTTCCCATTTATTTCGGCAGGTGCTTCGAGCGCACATCCTCCCTCTGACCAATGTCGCCTTCAACAAGTCCGGCTCCAGTTTCATCACAGGCAGCTACGACAGGACCTGCAAGGTCTGGGATACTGCGTCGGGGGAGGAACTTCACACGTTGGAAGGGCACAGAAACGTAGTCTACGCAATCGCCTTCAACAATCCATACGGGTAAATTCCTCGTTATATGTGACCACCTATAGCAAAACCCTGCACTTGTCGGTAATTCATGTATTGAAGAAATTGACATTTTAAGTTCACCCCATATGTGTAAAAGACCTATGATTGTAAAATTGAAACAATCATATCTTCATCAATTATTGACCAATTAGTTAGAAAAATGCATCAAATGAAAGCTTGTGATGAGGCCTTTCGAATGGTATGAAAATCTACATTTTGATTTTTACTGACAAATGCCGGGTTTTGCTATAGCCGGTCACATATCTTTGTTGCAAGCAGAGTTGCAATCGGTTGTAAAATTGCAATTAATTACAAATCAGAAAATATGCACAAATATCTTTTCATTCATCTCCCCTGAACAATGGGTATTACGCAAGGATCTACGCTAGCGCCGTGTTGCAAGGCAATATAATAATTGTTTCATCCAATACTATTTCAGAATTGGGCCAGCAGCACTGCTTTCTGTTATTGTAATAGTTTGTATGATGGTATATATTATTATTTATTGATTTGTCATATTTTTACGATGGGGTAAATAACCATAAATCAGAATAGAATTTCTAGATAGATAATGCAGTATGAATATTTCGTTATCATTATTATCACTATCTATTATCATATATTTATTATTATTAGTAGTATTTGACCAATTAGGAACGTACTCGCTCATGCGAGATAGTGTGTTGGGAGCCGCCCGAAGAGTATAAAACACGATTGCTTACATTAGATTATATCACTTGACAAAGTGTTGCAGCGGCACACGAAACGTCGTGATCTCTTAGATTCCTTGTTGACCATACATTGCGAGACAAACGAATATCACTAGCGATATTATTTTCGATACTATATCCGCAATGAGTAATATATTTACTAGTATTATTGTTATTGATTATTATTATTATGAATTTTATGGCTTTTATTATTATGACTATTATGGCTATTATTATTATGCTTATGATTATTATTATCATTGCAGAATTTCTAGATAGAAAGTGCAGTATAAATATTTTATTATCATTATTATCACTAAATATTATTATCATTATTAGTATTAGTATTATTGTTATTTATTATTGTTATTATGACTATTATGAATATTGTTATGATTATGATTATGGCTAATATTATTATGATTATGATTATTATTATATTGCTATTATCATTCTGCTTCAGGGACAAGATTGCAACGGGTTCCTTTGACAAGACCTGCAAACTGTGGAGTTCAGAAACGGGCAAGTGCTACCACACGCTGAGGGGCCACACTGCTGAAATCGTTAGTGTCTTTATTCAGATTAATATTTGTTTTAATTATTATTATTATAAGGGGACCACCATGCAAAGAACAACACAGACTTATATTATATTATATTATATGTTTTGGTACCGTTGTTTGATATTAAATAGATGTCGAACACTTTGTAACGGGTCGTGTAATTAATAAACATTACAATTAATCACCAAAACATACAGAACCAACAGGGCCTCATGGTTCTGTATGCGCCAAATTTCTATGAGTCATACACGCATACGTTTTGGAGACAACAGAACTACGGAAGATGCACATTGCATACGTCCTATAGACAAAAGATAGTCTGCTTCCGCAGACCCATGACCACATACTTTAGTATGGTGATGAGTTTTCCAATTATATAATTTGTCTGGAAACCTATTTTCCTGACCTTGTTGATGGAATGGACTACTAAAACTATTAAGAATAATATTTGTTGGTGTTGGTTCCCTTTAATTTGTTCAACCCTAAGAGTCAGTCGGGAGATGCTACAGGATGACCGTCAATAACTTTTTTGCTGTCAATTATTTTCTATCTATTGTAATATATTATATCCTGTACATTTGATGACACGGGGTAGCCCGGGGTACCGTTGTACCTCGGGGTACCGCGTTGTGTAGCGCCATCTTGTGTCCACTCGAAGCACAACCGTATTGCATTGTGTATGCAGTGCAGCGCGTGATTGTATGCACGCTATACCCCGGTACAGCCCTAAAAAATAAATAAATAATTAAACAAAATGGCGGATATTCGTTTGGTACCCCAGGGTACCATTTATGTCATTTCACAAATTTCCACATACAATCATTTGGAACTGAATTGCTTGCCATTGAAGGGCAAGTGACTTCATATGCGACCTCGCACCACAAAACGACCAATAAGTCGGGAAAAATAATTGTGCTAATTTTTGCATGGCATTAAAGTAGAAGTTATTACCTTTAAAATGATATATTCGGACTAAGCAAACCCTCTCAAAATGAGCACCAAGATTTGGAACATTGCTGAAGCAGATTTAAGGTTAGGGAGAAAACGGGCTGCTTCAAAGACCGGCGTCCATTCAGGCGCTGTAATCTGATCATTTTTATTTGATGATAAATAATATTTCAACATGATTTCTGATGCTCAGAATTTCACAGAAGGTAGATTAAGATACCCTCATTCAGGATATAGTACCAAAATCCTGAACATACCTTGAACATACATCTTCATTGTGAGAGTAGATAGTTTAGCGTGGCAGGGTTTAGGGGGCCTTTTTGAGCCCATTTTAAAAACCCAAGTTGGATAGCTGTTTCTTAAAACTTAGGAGTGAGGGGGCTTGGTCTACACTTTGTGGTAGTTTGTTCCATTATGTTGACAACCCTTTGACTGAATCTCATATTATAAACAAAATAACAGAGAAACTACCACAGTGACATAACGGTCTTTTTGTGGTGTAAGGTCACATACATTATATTGTATTTGCCCTCCACTTGCTCGCAGGGCAAGTGGTTTTGTAGAGCCCTGAATTAGCTTTAGAAGAAATTATGTTTACAGCTCAGTAAATTTAACTATATACGTATATAATGTATATTCTAGCCAAGGATGCTAGATATTTTGCCCATGTGCAATATCTCTCTCTACCTTCATTATTAAACCCCCCTCTTTGAAAAGTGTATCTTGCCCAAAAGGTCAATAACGCTGCAGTTTGCTCATTGATTCGGTATGTTCCATTTACCGTAATGGGTGGGTTACTTGTACTTTTAATGCTGGTAGTTTCAGCATAAATAAGGTAGTTAAAGGGTACATTAAAAGTGGAAGAGTTAAAGGGACACTGAAGTATGGGTTCTCAAGTGTTTCCATTCTTTTCATTTCCATTTATAGAGAAGTAAGAAAGAAGAAAAAAAGCCTGGTTTTTATGAAAGAATCAAGAGGGTAACAAAATGGCACATGTATGGGAACCACTCTATCAAAAGTTCCAAAGGATTTCGGTCAATTTTGACAAAGTTACAGATTCCCTTTAATACCCAGTGGTCAAGCAAGGAATCAATTGTGGGTGCTAATGAGTGTGGTGCTGGTTGTGGGTCAGTAGGTCAACTTTGTTCTAGCTATCAAACTCAATGCTCAAAATTAGCAAAGGTCCGCTTGCCCTTCCACTAATAATTTGATTTACTCTGGCCAAAATGGGCAACCAAGTATAACAGATTTTGTTAGGATTTTCTTTGTTTGGGGCCACCATGCATAGTCACATTTCAGGGCACTAGAATTGTATACAATTTTGTTTTTACTTGCCCTATGTGCCACAAGGCAAAAGAAGTTAATTCTTAGCATTGCAAAGATTAAAGGCCAAGTTGAGTTTTGGTAATTTCCAAAGTGCCCCCCCAACATCGATTGTAACGGATTTGGTTGATTTCAATTCCATATGAAAGATCATCGAAAAAAACGTGGGAAATAATAATAATTTCCATTCAAATGCTCTAATTGTTGTGAAATTTGCTTTCAAAATATCATATAAAAGTGGTTGACGCCCGGGTATCACTTTTTAGAACCGCTAGTGCGAGGCACTAGCGTTCTATGTTCTCCTAATAAAAGACTGAAACCAAATATTTGTATGCACGCTAATTGTGCTTAAAACTATACATATGATACGGTACTTACCAGCAATTTACTCTCCAATATGTGATCCAACTACCGGGTGGATTAAGATTATGATTTTTCCTTCCATTCCGCAAAAAATCAGTGATATATGCGCCTCATGGACCAGTCTCTCCGTGTGTTAGCGCGACTGTGAACGAAAGGCGAACGAATGCGAATGGGGCTTGCGAGTTGCGTCAACGGCAGTGTTGGAGTCATACTTCTATGGTTGCGATACATAATATACGTACTACTACCGCACACAGTGACTGCACTACAGTCCCGTATTACCGCACACTGCACTATACAGTCCCGTATTAGGACCTACAACGCTAGTGCTTCGCGCCGAGTTAATTTGACACTTCGAGTTGTAACGGCTCTTTTTGAATGATAACAGGGGTTTTACTTTGTCGTTTGTAATTGTGTATACTTTTCGAGCATGGTGAAGTTATAACTATTAGTTTGTATCGTAATCGTGCAGGTTTTGGTTACTAAAGTTAAGTTTGACCAATACTCAACTATCCCTTTAACACATTCAGGACTGGTCCCAAAAATACTTGAGCTGGGGTCTATGGAGAATACATGTTAGCAAATTAAATCAATGAGTCCTGAACAGGTTAACACTTTAAGTGCCAGGGATTTTAATGCTCTATCATGGCATTTGTGTGTATTGTAACTCGCAAAAATGCGAGCTTGGCACTCAAGGAGTTAAGACTGGAATCAATTGATGGTGCTACTGAGTGTTGCTGAATGAAGGTTAGTAGGTCAACTTTGTCCTGGATGTCCACTCTTTGGGTCAATGCTCTGTCAGTGCCAGGTCAGTGAAGACCATTGAGGGTCAGAGTGGTCGAGTATCTGACAATTAGCCCACAATTGGGGTCAGTTAAATGACCGTCTCCTCCTTCCTCTCTTTGGTGAATCTGAACCCAGCTTTAATTAACACCGTTAGTTTTGACATTTAAAGACCATTAAGCCATTACAAGAAAAACAAATTAACAAAACATTGGCCAATGCTAGAAATGCTTTTTTTTCTTAGCGGCCCATGTAGTCGTGCAAATAAAAACAAGATTTTTTTTTCACATTCTAGTGGCCCAAAACCTGAATCTTTGGCTGAAGATTTGGTTACACATTTGGTTGCCTATTCAGGGCCAGTGGAATTTAGGATCAGTGAAATTTGATTAGATTAGTCACAGAACATGCTGCATTCGCTTTCCTTTTATTTGATTGTATGTACATGTACACTCTTCTGGGATAGCACCTTTCAGTTTTACTTGATAGTATGTTTAATAGTAAGCAAATAATTACCGTTGGTGAAGGCAATGGCACAATCTATCACTTCCGAGGCAATCTGGATGTAGCTATCTTTCCGAAGCGAAGCTGAGGAAAGATAGCGTATACATTCAGATTGCCGAGGAAGTGATGGTTTGCCATTGCCTGAAACCAAAAGGTGATTATTTGCTTTATATTCTACATTGGAAACATTTCACTGGTAGCTAGGTCTACGAGAAAGACAACTTAAACTGTTTTTAATGTCTAGGCCTAGACTAGTTCTAACAACACTAACAGTAACACTACAGTTACCGGCACTACTAGACTTTGATCTACTTACCAACAATGGCTATTCCAATATAAAATGAAAGTGAACTCCAACTCCAAGTCAGACTCCAAGAAAATTGTAATCAATGATGATGAAACACTAAAACAGTTCATAAGTCAACGTTCTAAAGTCTAAACGTCAGAGTCATGGCAAGCGGTGTACGATACATATTGCAAAGTACGCATTACATTTGTAATTCGCGCAACACACACACATCCGCGGTTGCATTGAATTGACCGTGCATTTTGCATGCAGTGTGTGGTTATTCAAATCCCGTATTAAATGAAGCAGACGGTACCGTACCCGGTACTACCATACCTACAATACAACGGCAGTGTTGGAGTCGTCTTCTATGTATGGTCTGCTGAATAGTGCGGAATGTGAATACACACTCTCCACAGCAATTCAATGCAACCGCGCGCATAGAGTTATCGCGCCACTTATTGGTATTCAATTCAATGGCATGCAACCGCGGAGTGTAGATAGTACTTTTTATCTAGTGAGTGCAACGCACTTTCACCCAAGATATCTACAGAGTGTAACGAATGGGCAAAACTATATTTCATCACGTGATTAACTTTTGACCAATCGTAGAGCAAGATTCTTAGTATGTGGAATATAATAATTAATACGCAGTAGAGTATGTTGAACTTTTCTTTCTTCTATTTCAATTTCTTACAGCGCATAGTAGAGACATATGTGAAATGTGCATTATAAATGCATTATTATTATTATAATTTCGTGGCCCAAAGCTCATTTTTAGTGGCCCGGACCATGCAGTGCCATGCATTGCTTATTTCAAGCACTACATGTACATGAACATCTATTCTCCTGCCAGAGTGTTTTCAGAGTGTATACACATTCTACAAAAATTTGAACAAGTGTTAAATGGGTTAACATGAAATGTACTTGCCTCTACATGCAGTTGGTCAGGTTCAAATATGAACAATGTTTTTTTTTTTCTGGAGGGAAATCCCCTGAAGAAAGAAGAGATGAGACTCCCCCTGCCGTATGCAGTGACCACTTAAAGGGGACCACCAGGCAACGAACAACACATTATTATATGTTTTGGTACCGTTTTGTGATATCAAATAGATCCCCAACATTTTGCAAAGGGTTGTATAAAATTATAAACAAAGCAATTAATTTCCACCACTTACGGAACCACTTCTATTTCCTGGTTCCATACGGGCCAACCGTTTGCGAGTGCGCCAATGCTATTCACGCGTACGTTTGTAGACAATAGATTCCCGGGCGATTCGTTCGGTCTGCACACATTAGTATTCGCAATTCAGACCGCATGAACGCATGCTTTAGAATGGTGATGCGTTTTCCAGTTATATATTTTTTTTCTAGAAACAAATTCTTGTGAACTTGTTGATGGAATGGAATACTAAAGATGTTACCTTTCTTTGATAAGAATATTATTTTTGGGTGGTGGTACCCTTTAATATCCTGCTGCTCATTTGGCCATTTGGTCACTATGCAACAGTTAATAAAAGTATGTTGATTTGGTGATAACATGCATTCCCTACTTTTAACAGACCCTCAGCCAGAGTGTTTACAAGACCAGTTATCGACAGCTTAACCCGTTCGGAGCTGATTGATTTTGCTATAGTTAACATGCATTCTCCATTGACCCAAACCCGAGTATTTTCAGGACCAGTCCTGAAAGTACTTTATAATATACTTTATAATATATAAATGTTCGTCACTAATATCCATTGTTTTTTAATTTTGTTAACCTAATTGCAGGTCTGTCTGGCATTTAACCCACAAAGTACTGTGATAGCTACTGGTAGTATGGACACTACAGCTAAGCTATGGGACATCAAAACTGGTGCTGAGATATGCACATTATCGGTGAGAAATAATGTTAACAAATTAGTATCTAGATAGACCTATATTAACTAAAACATAAATTAGAAAGTTATCTGAAGATGAAAACATATTTATAAATTTATATTTCAATTTGTAAATTTCAACTTTTATATTTCAACATAATATCAAGAGAGCTAGGTGCTTTGATACTGTCAACTTTGTATTAATCGGTATTACTGTATTCAAAGAAAGTAAATTTAGAGTGCTCGGGTATAATTTGTATTTCATCGCTTGATCCCTAAAGGGGGTATCCCACTGAGAGGCGAACGTTTGCGAACGTTAGCGAATTTTGCAAATTTTGGATTCGCCAACTTTTCTGACGAATGTTAGCGAATGTTAGCGAAAATCAGGGTTTGCCTCTGCCACCCTGATTTTTACCAACATTTGTCAGAAAAGTTGGCGAATCCAAAATTCGCAAACGTTCGTAAGCATTCGCCGCTCAATGGGTCGATTGCATTTAGGAACCATATGGTCATGTAATCGCTAGCATTGGCGAACGTTAGCGACACCGTCTTAAAACCGTTTGCGAACGTTTGCAACTGTTTGCGAAAAAATAAATTCGCAAAGAAATTTTGAACATGTCCAAAATTTCTTTGCGACAAGAAAAACTGTTTGCGACAATTAAAACCGTTTGTGAATTTTCTTGCAACCGTTTGCGACCGTTAACGAACCTTTTGCAACCGTTAACGAATCCTGGCGAAATCCCAAATTTGCTATATTCGCAAACGTTCGCCGCTCAGTGGGATACCCCCTTACTTGTTTGAGCATGTACAGGTATTGTCACCTAAGTGTATATTGTATATTGTTGTATAAGTCTGATTGTTTCTTAAATTTTGATTCCTTTTTTCTTAATATACATGTTATGTGTTATTTTGTACATGATTCGTAATTTCCAAATAGACCAAACTTTGTGTACGATATATTAGGAGAATTTTACTTTATAAGCTGTAGATTGTGTGAGAATGCACAGATTTACAAATGCTAGTCATGGTTGGAATAAGATAATAAACAAGCATGTAAGCTTCTTAACAAAGTCTTCTTTTTTTTAACACAAGTTTTGTTTTGTTTTGTTTCATTTGCAGGGTCATTCAGCTGAAATCATCTCGCTATCCTTCAACACAACGGGAGACAAAGTCATCACCGGTTCTTTCGATCACACCGTCTCAGTTTGGGATGTAAACACAGGAAGGTAAGATTGTTTTTTGTTTTGTATTTTCTCTGCAGTTGATCACTTTCAGGGGCCTCTATAGCAATGCTGGGTCAGTTCGGTCGATCACACTGGTTCCTGACCATCACAAACGGGCCCCAGTTGTGTTTTCCCTGAACTGGCGCACCTAAAATTGGTGCACCCCTATAGTGACGGTCGGAAACCGGCATGTCGGATGCCAACCTGAACGTGCACCAGATCCTGTTGTCAACGGGCCATGCATTTTTGTTTTTATTTAGGTGGACCGGATGTAGACAGATTCAAATCCGCCGGGACCCAATTTTATAAAATAACCGACATGACTCAGACTTTCAATATAGGCAGGATCGCTGCTATAGACAGGTGGTCGTTATTATTCCTAAGGTTTGACCAGAGGCGTCAATTCGTTCGGAAAACACAATGCATCTGGGCGGTGAGCATTGTTTGTGAACAATGCTCTGCCCTCCCCCCCCCCCCCCCCCCCTAATGCATTGTGCTTTCGGAACGAATTAACATGCCTGGGTTTGACTCAGAACCTCAAGGACCCTGTTGCAGAAAAAGATACAATCGATTGTAAGTTACAATTAATTGTAAGTCAGATCATGTGTTCTAAATGCGCAAATCTGATTGGTTGAAACGCACACATTTTCTGACCTTACAATTGATTGTAACTTACTTACAATCGGGGCCAAGGGGTTGCAAAATTGTTTACCAGCCATTGTATACTGTACATTTATCCATATATATCCATGCATTATCATACCTGCATGCAGTGTCATTTGGACTGATTGAAGGGGGGTGGGGGGGCATGCAAATTATTTGAGGCACGCTCTGTGTTTCGGTTGTTTTCCCTGTATGCCTTTGAATGTTTAAATCAAGTAGCTACGCCACTGCCTGCATGCGTGAATGAAGCGCAAAGAAGACATTTGAAAGAGAATGATTTAATTTGATCTATACCTACAACAGACGCATCCACACCCTGATTGGTCATCGAGGCGAGATAAGCTCCGCCCAGTTCAACTATGACTGTTCGCTGATTGTCACGGGATCCATGGACAAGACGTGCAAGATCTGGGACGCCGCGTCAGGCAAGTGCGTCGGCAACCTCAGAGGTCATGACGACGAGATCTTGGACGTGGTGTTTGACTTCACGGGACAGTATATAGCATCAGCATCGGCAGACAGTGAGTTCTTGTGGATGTGTGATTTAAGGGGGGGGGGGGGGGGAGAGGGGGTTCTTCTTATGCCTTTAATGGATCTAGTAACTTTGTTAATAAGTGCAAAAAGTGTTGAGTGATAATTAAAATGTGTATTGGTGTGATCTGATATAAGTCCACAAAATAATGTGTGAACATTTCATGTTAATTGGATGTTTTTTTGGCAGAGAAATGAGCAAAAATGCATCAGATGGATTTGTTGCGAATCACCATCTACAGAGGTAGCTCGTAAAGCAGTGATACTCTCTAAAAGATTTATGAGAATATTTGTCTTTTTTGTCCCTTCTCAACAGGTACAGCTAGAGTGTACAATGCCGTTACCCACCAGTGCATCTGTAAATTAGAAGGGCATGCAGGAGAAATATCAAAGGTTTGTATTGTCAGTAAATCACTTTTTATTAGGAATTCCCCTATTTTCATGCAAAATCCTGAAATCAGGCCCTGTTCGTCTAATTTAAAGTAATATTTTCCACACAATTCACTTAACCCCTTGACCATGGGAATCGAGTGGGTTGTGTACAAAGTCTATGGGGATTTCATAAACTCATTGGGAACAGGTTAATAATTATGATCAGTTCCAAGCTCTCAACTTTTAGCTTATGGCAACCATGCTATATTCAAAGGAGTTTGTCGTCAACTCTAGTAGGCATGTAGAGAGCAGCCCCGCGTCTTCAGAACCAGGGCGATGTTTCACAAAGTTTCAAAGTAGAACTTAACTCTAAGTTGGACCTAACTATTAATGAAAGCTGTTAGTTTCTTTGTAAAATTGTTGAAACAGTTCTTTAGAAAAGGCATACAGTTTGATGAAATTAGTCAATTTTGTTATCAAGGAGCCTTGAAATAATTGATATCAATTTTTCGGGCCAAATTAGACCATTTATGAGGTATACTTTCTTGGTTAGTCCTAAAAATGTCTTGTGTGTGAATACATTACTGGCAATAACCTGATCCTTCAATTCATTTCTGAATTAGATTTGCTTCAACCCACAAGGAACCAAGCTGCTCACAGCCAGTGCAGATAAGACCGCCATGGTGTGGGATCCACTCACAGGGCAATGTCTGCAGACATTGGAGGGACACACGGACGAGATATTCAGCTGCGCATTCAACTACGAGGGCGACACAGTCATTACAGGTAAGTCACTGAACCGGTCGAGTAGCATGGTTGGGGGGGGGGGGGGGGGGCATGCAAATTATTGGATGGGCACACATCATATGTATTTCTTAATTTTTTTCATTGATTTTCCCCTCATGTTTTTTGTCGAGCCCACCGTAGGTGGAGGGAGACTAAGGGATCCAAATTGCGTCCGCCGTCCGTCTGTCCGTCCGTGACGCTTACAAAATTTGAATAACTTTCCAACCCTGCATCTGTTTGTAACCAAACTTGATTGGTAGATGCCTTATAATGGCCTCCATGATATTCTGGGGTCAAAGGTCACATAAGTAGGTCAAAGGTCAAATGAGGTCAAGAGGTAAGAGCCTATTAGGGTTGATAACTGTCCAACCCTGCATCTGTTTGTAACCAAACTTCGTTGGCATGAATGCGCGCAATTGGGCGAGACACATTACGGCTATCGCCTTGTTTGTTTGTATTTGTCAAATCCTCCTGATGGCTAGACCGGTGCTCAACCATCGAGCTTGATGGTTGAGCACCGGTCTAACAATCTGGAGGTCTGGGATTCGATTCCCGGCAAAGCCTATTTTTATTTGTTTCAATTTTTGTTTATATTCACTCTTTTGCAGGTAGCAAAGATAACACATGCCGGATCTGGCGGTGAAGCCCTCAGCCTTCCCTCTTTGTGCCGCTTTAGCTACGATCAGATTTACAGATAGATGAAATAGTTTTGTCTCGCAGCCAATGTACCCCAGCGTTTTTTTTAGGTCAACAGGTTAAGTATCTGTTTTGACTTTGTTTTTTTCTTCATCCGTTTGTCATCAATTTTTGCCGCTCCTGCAACAATCGGATTTACGAATGGATGATATCATATTTGTGACGGGCGATAGCAAAACCCGGCACTTGTCGGTAATTCATGTTTTGAAGAAATAGGCATTTCAAGTTCACATAATGTGTGTAAAAGACTTACATGTACGATTGTAAAATTGAAACAATCATATCTTTGCCAATTATTGACCAATTAGTTAGAACAAAGCATCAAACGAAAGCTTGTGATGAGGCCTTCGTAATGGTATGGAAATCTACATTTTCATTTTTACCGACAAGTGCCCGGTTTTGCTATAGCCGGTCACATTTTGTCTCGCGGTATATCTACCCCAGTCTTGTTAGGTCAACCCTTGTTCTTCATATTCTCCAATGGTCTTGTTATGCATCATGAACAGCTGTTTTGTTTTTAATGTTCCAAGTCTATAGAGTACCAAAGCTGTAACATCATAAAAATCTATTTTTTGAATTTATCAATTTGAAATTCATTTTCCGAAAAAGCATAACAAATAATACCCAAAGGTCGAAAACCAATCAAATATGTGACGAATTGGCCGAGATATGACCATCCGAATAAATAGATTTCAATATGAAATCACTGTTATTTTGCTCTGGTTCGTAACGGTATAAAGCCAATTCATATTCGATTGATAGTCAACATTTGGACATTATTTTGTATGCTCTTTCGGAAAATAAATTTCAAATTTGGAAATTCTAAAAATAGGTTTTTGATGACGTCACACTTGACCACTCTATATGTGTATGAAGTCCTTTTTTTCTCAAGCAGTCACTGAAATGATAGTTAGTCAAGCTCTCATTTTTTTCTTCAAATCTATGATGTGCCTAGCCTGCCTACAAAAAATGCCTTGAAGTTAACCTGTGATCATAATAATTATGTTAATCTAACAACTTCCATCCATAAAGCGTTGCACCATCATTTCAAACAAAGAGTTAGACATTTGTAGCATATTTTCTATAAGAGGTAGACGATCGTTGCTGCATTGTTTATGTTTGAATACTTCATTCTATGTAGCTTTCCAAGAATGGTTCCAGCCTATGGAGAATACATGTTATTCCAAATTCAAATAGTCTTGAATTGGCTAAAATATCTTTTCATTTATTTATTTTAGGAGATTTTGTTTTTCTTTTGTCAGTTAATAATGTAATATTCACAAATATCTTTTTTTTCTTTTTTTCAATTTATATTATGTTTTGCAATCAGGAATGTAGTGGTATTTATATTCATGTTCAGAAAAAAAAATGGTTAAACTGAAGATTGTGAATTTAGAATGTTGTTTTTTCCTAGTTAAACAGATTGTTATCTTAAAGGGACTACAGCGTCTAGATGGCCTAATTTTCACAATTCGGCTCTCTATACGTAATTTTTCCTGAAGAAAAAGAAATTGGCAGTCATTTCTCATGAAATCAATCAATATTGGGGTAATTAGTAAATATCTAATTGTCCTGGGAACGCCCCTTTTAAATCGCAAAAATGTGACGTCATCTAAAGAACGGACTAATGAACTAAATTCTGTAGATGACGCGTCATGACGTAAGCCAATGAATTGTCAATCACATGTCAATCACGCTGCCGATTCTGGACCCTAAATGTGGGTGGGGCGTAAATTGGCTGCTAAATGAGATTTGGCATCAGAAAATTAGTCTTAAATCACTACTGTGTTTATTTTCATGGATTTTTTTTTCGGCAGACCTATTTTACAAGTCATCAACTATGGAATAAGTGTCAAAGTACGTTGTATTCTGTAGGTCCTTTAATTGTAATATGTTTATTTGTTCCTGCCGTAAAAGATAAAGGTCATCAAAATGTTCAAAACAATTAATAATCAATATTAATCAATGGCACATTGTATTATGTATGCTTGCCCAATGCATTGTACTATCACAAGGCATATACCAGTCCAGGGGGGTGTTTCACAGAGATCCTAAGTTGATCTTAGCACTAAGATGGTCTTAAATATTATGGAAAGCCATTAGTGTCTCGAAACATTTTTGTAAAAGTTATGTTGAAATGCATAAAATGTTGATTCAAATCATATATATTTTCTAATTATCAAAGAGATTTCATGAATTTCATGTGAAGATTATGAATCTCTTTGATAATTAGAAAATATATATGATTTGAATCAACATTTTATGCATTTCAACATAACTTTTATAAAACTGTTTCAAGACACTATTGGCTTTCCATAATATTTATGACCATCTTAGTGCTAAGATCAACTTAGGATCTTTGTGAAACACCCCCTAGATGTGTCTAGTGGCCTAGTGCCACTGCACCGTTTCTCCTTCCGTTTCCTATCCGACCAAAATGTGGCGAGACGGTCCGTATCTAGCAAAATTTGAAGTTCCATCTGTTGCCCATCCACTCGAAAAGGAGCCGAAATCAAAAGTATCCTACTAGTCCATTCCGAACTTGGTCCACATCGTTTTGTTTCCTGCTGGTATCCGCTAGTGTCTCCCGGATGTCAAAGGGATAAGAAACGGAAGGAGAAACGGTGCAGTGCAGTGCATCGCGTGAGAGGGCTTGGTCCCAAGCATTAATACTGTTTCACAGTTCTGAACAAGCTCAAAATGTTGGAAGTGCGCATGAGAATAGTTGCAGCTAGTCTCATCATGGGAGCCCAGGGGGGGGTGTTTCACAAAGATTCTAAGTTGGACTTAAAAAGTATGGAAAGCTACTAGTTTCTTTGAAAAATCGTTGTAAAAGTCCTTTTTCAAAAGCATAAAATGTTGATTCAAATCATTAGTATTTTCTATTATCAAGGAGCTTTCATGTTCTTGATGTAAAATTTATGGAAAGTCTAAAATTCTTGTTTTTTTTTTTTTTTTTGCTTTTGAATATATTTTATTCCAAGGCTACAGATGGCTTTCCATAATAGCTAGGTCCCAACTTAGAGTTAAGTTCAACTTAGGATCTTTGTGACACACCCCCCCCCATGCTTAATGTGTCTGTTTACACTTAATATCATATTTGTACATCAGATATTCGTTCAGTAATTTCTTACGGTTCCCTTCTGTGTGTCTTGAAAATATCACATGATATTGAACAGTAAGAATCAACTTTCTTCCAATAATCGATCAGCGAAAGATTGTGTTGCTACAGAAATTCTCTAATTTATTAGCTCACTAAACTATTGATCAGCGTTCATAGTAATATTGTATACAATTCTTTGCATGGGGGGGTCAAAATACAGTCAAACCCGACACCCGATATATACCCAATGAAAACAGCCACCAATCTATAGCAGCCAACCTGCCTAGAAAGTGGCCATCAAAAGTGATCCCTGCAGAGCAAAACAATATTATGGAGCCTGTCTATGAAGGTCACCTGTCTACCATGGCCACTGTTCTTGTTTTCACTTGGATGGTCACTATACACAGGTTTGACTGTATTATGTTCTAGATCTTATACAATGAGTGAGATATAGCTTCACCCTTTCAAAGGTGTAACCTATATTTGATTCAGTTCAATTCAATAAATGGCTAGAATGCACAAAGGTAGTTCCAATATTCTTAATAGCACAGTACAGTCGTACTAATTAGCGCGAACAATTGCGAACAAGCGCGAATAAGCCATCGATATAAAAATACATATCGATTGAGTAAGCGCAAACAAATTTACTGCGAACAAGTACGAACGGGATTTACTGCAAACAAATTTGTTGACAGTAAATCCCATTCGCGCTTGTTCGCAGTAAATTAGTTTGGGCTTAAGTTGTTCGCAGTAAATGTTTGCGCTTGTTTGCACTTGTTCGCGCTAATTAGTAGGGCTCGTACAGTATTCTTGTATCCACGGGCGTAGCGACTTACGTAATACCCATTCAACTGGGGGGGGGGGGATGAATGAATAGATCATCGTCTACGCCCGTGCTTGTATCCACCTTGGATCTGTGTCAGGGCTTAATATGGAACTTGCCCACTGGCCCAGGGCCAGCAAAATGAGCTTGGGGCCATCCAATTGTAATTTATGTCAAATTTTATTTGCTCACGGTGTCAGTGTTTGATCTAATAATTGTCTTTGTTTTGGGGTCACCTGAACCCAGTTTTTGGCCACCAAGACTTTCATTGTCTTGATTTGACTTGCCCGGTAGGGCCGCTAGGGGAAAAAAATAGTTGACTTTGAGCATTGATATGTACTATAGTCAGTGATGTAATTGGCATTAGATAATTAGTATTACTGAAAGATTCTCTGAATTATGTGTAATATTCTCATACATGTATTGTAATGTTACATTTGTTTCTATGCCAAATATGTGACGTGTTTATAAGGAGAAAATTTATTAGGTAATGTGTCTTTATGATAACTGTAATCAAGCATTGTCATGTGTTACACAACAAATGTATAGTCAATAGATGGTTATTACGAGTGATTCTAACATTACATTACTGTGTTAACTATAATATTACTGTATGCATATATGCAAGTACAGTATGTGTGTGTTTTCTTGTATGTGCTGTTATCATTGTTGCATACATTTTCTATTTGCTAGCTGCGAACGAATTCTCGACTTTCCATTCATCGTTCATTGCCTTTGTTACTTTCATATTCTTATTATGCAAATCTAATTACCTTGATTATGACGTTTTTCTATGCCAAAATGTACTCTCGGTTCCATCCAAATTTCTAAATGTATTCTTCTTACCATCCAGATATCTAAATGTATACTTGTTTCCATCCAAATTTCTAAATGTACTACTCTTTCCATCCAAATTTCTAAATTTATACTTGTTTCCATCAAAATGTCTATAAATTGTAAAAAAAAACTTGTAGTATTTGATATTATACATTTACTTGTACGTGTAATCATCTAGATGGTGGTTAATGCATGTGTATATGTCGTTGCATGGAATACACACCCAGTAGGCCTACACATGCGGTTATAGTTCACTGAACTGGAAACATGCGGAAAGAGCTATGCATTCATTCTGATGTAACTACCAGGGATCGTGCTTATTAAATTGAGACACTTTTGTTTGTTGGTTAGTATTGTTGGGTTTTCTTTAATGGTAATAATAATAATAATAATGTTAATAATAATAATAATAAATCAATAATAACGGTGACTAATACAATAGACTGTATAGCGCAATTCCGTCTTTCTTTCTATGCTCATGGTGCATCATTAATACTTTGGTCATCGGATACGCACTGCAATCAATCCCATCAACAAAGTGCACATTTTCTACTTCCTTAGGAGCATTCCAGCCTAGCACTTTAGGGGGAGGGGAACAGTTTGGTGGTGTATGGATGCCCCCGAACAAACCCCCAAAACAGTCTGTTGCGTGATTGACAAGACGATGCGCATATTATTCACTGTATTCACAAAAGCATTTAATCTAGGTGGTTGGAAGTTCAGCGTCATTATCACAATGCACTTGTCCCATCCACATGTTTCCAGTTCAGTGAGTTGGTCTAGATTAATTATTGAAAAAAAGGAGATTATTGTGTAGTTCTTGAAATGTTTTTTTTTCTTTCTTGATGTGATGATGAAATGCTATTGAAATGTTTGCTATTAAAATATTGTACATCATTTATGATTTGGATTATCTAGCGACATTTTGTTTTGTTATTTTTTTTAAGACATAAATTGATGCATGTATATCATTCACAACTGGCCACAAACAGAACAAAACAACCATTTGTCATACACACACATACGCACTGGCGTAGCTCGGGGGGGGGGGGGGTGGCATGAGGGCACATGCCCCATCCCCACTAAAAGGACAAAAAACAATCCGACCACACACAGGACTTCACATATATACGTAATACAATCGCCCAAACCTCACATACATTTCATTTTATGCTGGTCCCTTAACATTATTATACAGATGTTAACTGGTGGTGGAGGGAATATCACAGAATGTTCATCTCCGATGGATTTAAAATAGCATTTCAAATCTCGAGGGAACATTCCATGATTTTCCTGACAAATTTCAGCCTTTCTGAGCTCGATTAGAAAATGTGGCTTTTTGAAGTGTTGTGACGTCATAATAGAATCCCCCTCTCTCATTGTGCCGTCATTATACAATCTCTCTTGCAGCGTGCCCCATGTAATATAACACCTGCCGTGTAATATAACAAAATATTATCGCAATCGCGTGACTGTGTTGAGCCAATCAATGACTCGTATTTTACTAAGTCATATAATATATTCTATTATATTCCACATACTAAGAATCTTGCTCTACGATTGGTCAAAAGTTAATCACGTGATGAAACATAGTTTCGCCCATCATTGATGGGAGAAGAAAACTTTGTTACACTGTGTAGATATCTTGGGCGAAAGTGCGTTGCACTCACTAGATAATTGGTAAAGTACTATCTACACTCCACGGTTGCATTGAATTTAACGTGGAGTGTGTGGCCACTCAAATTCCGTACCGGCGCGATAACTCTATGCGCGCGAATTACAAATTGAATTGTATTCGTTGTGCATACGGTAGTACACTGCACGCTATGCACTGTATATACGTATCGTACATTACACCCTATACTGATTACACCGTTTGCTGTTAATTGCTCGTTCTGTTGCTCTACTAAAATGGCGGCCACAAACGTAAGGTTTGAGCTTTTTGATGAGGATGAAATGGACACGTTTTTACTTGAGAGTGAAAGTAAAAATACAAAGCGACAACTTAAGTTCAGCCTGAAAGTGATCCAAGATTATTGCGATGCTGGAATCATACATTTTGACAAACTGTCTGACATGGACTTGAAAGCGCTAGACCAAGTGTTGGGGAGATTGTATGCTGGTGTGAAATCGCGAAATGGTGAGTCATACAGTAAGAAATCTCTACGAGCTTTGAGGTATTGGGTCTGCAGAGACATTTTTTGAATTTGCGAGACATAGACATTATCAAGGATACCAACTTTGCGAAACCTGGTCGAGTGTTCAAAACTGTTCTTCAGAAACTCAAGGAAGAGGGGAAAGCCAATGTAAAACATCATATACCTGTCCGTGAAACCGACATGAACACGATTCAAGACAGTCTAGTCTAGACCAGGTCCAGGACTCTCCTTGTGGACTACAATGTAAAGTTTTAAATTTCATCGACATTATGACCAATTGTGCGAACAGGGGTGAAAAGAATTTGCATGTTGAACTGTTATGGAATTGTCATGGAATAACATATTGGTAAGTAGATCAAACCTAGTAACACAGTAACAGTAGACTAGTACTAGATCTAGAAGTAGAAGAAGTCCGATGAGGAATATAAAGCAAATAATCACCTTTTGGTTTCAGGCGATGGCAAACTATCACTTCCTCGGCGATCTGAATGTATACGCTATCTTTCCTCAGCTTCGCTTCGGAAAGATAGCTACATCCAGATTGCCTCGGAAGTGATAGTTTGTGCCATCGCCTTTACCAACGGTAATTATGTGCTTACTATATGCGTATTCCTTGCAATATGATCTTGCCACAAGCTATCCTGTTCCTAATTAACATAATTCAATGCTCAAATAACAAACTAACTATATCAGCAAACAGGTGTAGGCCTACATGTATATATTAAAATATATGCCGCTTTATATGTGTCTGTGTTTTAGGTATATTCATTACCTTGTGAAATTCATTACCTTGTGAAATCTGTGTATAGTATACCAACAACAAAACTGCATGTACATATATAAAAGTATACCAAAAGCAATGAGTTAAAATTCCGTCATTAATATAATGGTACAAAACAAAGGAAATAAACTTTCTTACGGAAACAGGTTATGAATTGAAATATTTCATCTTAAATATAGCGATAGGTTTTTATTAAATAATTTTGTATTTTTATCACATAATATTATGAACTCTGTTCTGATTAAAATCACACAATCAAAAATCTCTCGCGAAATTTTATATTAGTAGATTAGTACATAAACACTATAATACAGGGCAGCTATATCGAAGCAGCACGTTTCGTTTGCCTTTACTTTGAGCCTACAGTCAAACCTGTCTTAGCGGCCATCTGTCTATAGCAGCCAATCTGCCCGGCTATAGTGGCCACCAAAACTGATCCCCTGCAAAGAGAAACTGTTATTATTTAACCTGTCTATAGCGGTCACCTGTCTACAGTGGCCACCGTTCATGTTTCCCTCAGGTGGTCACTATGCACAGTAATGTTAACATTAACTTGACAATAAACAACTTTGATGATGATGATGATGATGATGACGACAAAGTCGATGATGATGACGACGACGAAGTCGATGATGAATTTCATATTTATATTAGTAGATTACTACATATCACATGACAGCTATATGAAGTAGTATACGTATACAGAGCTTCTTTTGCCCTTACTTTGCGCCTACTAAATTAAAGTAATGATGATAATAACAACTTAAAAGATTATGATGGTGATGATGATGATGATGATGATGACGATGATAAAAATGATGACGATGATGATGGTGATAATAACTGCCTTATCATGATAAGGTTTGCTGCATAATTCTTGACATCTACCAATAATTAACCAATACCGTATTTTTAAAATTATATTTCAAAGTTAAATTCATAATTGTACCTCTTCACCAAATAGATAAAATAAAAATAAATTAGTATTTTATTAAAACATCTTATCAATGTTTTTTTTACACGCTCTAATTATTGTAAAATGCCGAGATCATGACATATATTATTACAATTATACTAACATGCTTATCAATAAGGAAAGTTAATAGACTCAAAACCTAAAAAAAAAAAACATCCCCGAAATACCAAAGCGTCTAAACAACACCACCACTTCTAATAAAAAATATATGATATCATGTACTCTATCATTTCTATTTGTATTTACAAATTTACGAGACTTGCATCCCATGGGAGAAAATTTACCTTCAACCCATTAATTCCGGCTCGCAGGGGTACTAGTATATGGAAAATGCATTCGATACCAAAACAAAGTCTTGACTCTTGAGAAGGTTAAAGGTATAGTTGAGTTTTGGTATAGAGGGCGCTACACAAAATATTTGTTTTGTGAGATAATGAAAAACTGAGTGTCAAATTTAAAAGAGCATACAATTTAAATGACAGAATAAACTTTATTTGATCAAAATCGGTTCAGAAAAGGTTGAAATATCCATAAACATAACCATTTGTAATTGTGCGGCCCCAAAATTATTCAATAATTTTGAACCAGCCGTTATTTTTTTTGTTTTAATGCTTCCTCTTTTCAAAAATTAAATAGTTGTTGATTATCTCTCTATCTAATCACTATTTCAACAAAACATCACATGCACAATATTTTATTTAAAATGGTTGAAACCAATGAGTTTTTTAGAGAGCGCCCTGTTGAGTTTTAACGGCTCTTTTTTTTAATGATAACAGGCTTTTTAGTTAGTCATTTGTAATTGTTTATTCTTTTCGAGCATGGTGGAGTTATGACTGTTAGTTTGTAATGTAATAGTGCAGGTTTTGGTTACTAAAATTCAGTTTGACCAAAACTGTACTCTCTTTACCAAAACTCAACTATCCCTTTAAAGTAAATGCGTTGTCTATGTCTTGATGGTGATATATACACATGTATATTCACCCAACTCTAAATACAGCATATTGCCATAGAAACATGAATGCAATTGCCATTTTATAAATAGAAGGTCAAAGTAGAAAATGAAATAATATCGCGTTAAAAATTACAGGCCCCACATTTCTTCCAATCGGATCAGCTCTTTTGTAAACATATAAAGTTTGTTTTCTCTTTAAAATCACGCGCTCTTCCAAAAAATGCACTTATTTTCCATTACCTCACAAATTCGTTATTTTTTTAATAGCGCCCTCTAAACCCAAACTGTACTATCCCTTTAATTAATTTTGGATAACTAGACTCTCTCGGAAATCTTTGAAAAGGATCTTCCCATCTTCTCCCTTTTCCGTGCATCTGCCCGAATTTAGCAGCTCTATAACCCCCTGGTACAAGTCCCGTGGAGCGGAGCTGGCGAAATTCTTCGTCATTGTAAGACTATCTAACACCAGACTGTCTTCTTCCCGAAGTTCTCGAGGATCGGAAGGCACGCATCGCGTGATATCCACCCGAACGTCCATTCGGGAAACTTCGTAAGGGATCGGGCGTTCGTCGAGGAACCGCCGAATGGTGTCCCCTCCGATGTCGGGCGTGTCCATGAGTTGTGGGTAGGTTTGCATCGCCGCATCCCAAGTACTCATGTCTAAAATAGATACGGGATAAATAGTGCGCACTGCAGTTAAAACCGGTGTGCATAATGGCCAGGTAAGAGAAAAGTAGTTAGCAAAATCCAACTCGGTATATGGTTTCTCCTTTAATATAATGACGTCATACTATCCACCCCTATATATATCCCGTGGGTGAATAGTTGAAAATCGTGAAAGAACCCTCGAAACATTGGCTGATTTTTCGGACTACAAGACACGTTGCCACTGTAGAAACACTGTAGAAACACTGTATACAACACTGCGCATCTGATTCAGGAATCTGTCCTACACTATTAAATTCAGGAAAAGGAATACTTACTCGAGTCAAGTTGAATGAGCAGCACGCCTCCATCTTCTAAACTACGGCAGAGAGTCTCGATGACGTCACCAAAGTTCGCAATGTGACACATGGACTCGATGGAACTGATGAAGTGGTATTTGACGTCACGATTTCTCTCGTCATCGAGATACTCCTCGACCGTCTGCTGTCTGTAATCGAACTCGATGTCATCAAGGCCGTAATTGTTGTTGATTGTTTTCTGCTTCTTCATTGACGTTAGATGTTGACGGAACAGGTCTAACTGAGCGGCGGCCGGTTCGACCACGGTGTTGTAGATTCGTGTCTTCAGACGAGAGCCGATGCTCAGTGCCATCTTCAGGTCAACTTCACCTGCGCGACATAAATTCAATTTTGTAAAGGTGCTTTATCATGATAATGATCTTACGATCCAATCAACCTATAGTATTACGAACAAGTGCAAAAGTAGAACATTACCTTTAAAAGGATAGATGAGTTTTTGTAAAGAGAGTACAGTTGTGGTCAAACTGAATTTTAGTAACCAAAAACTACACCATTACATTACAAACTAACAGTTATAACTCCACCATGCTCGCAGGGAATACAAAATTACAAATGACTAAGTAAAAAGCCTGTTATCATAAAAAAAGAGCCGTTAAAACTCAAAAGGGCACTCTCTCAAAACTCATTGGTTTCATCCATTTTTAATTAAAAAAAATATTGTGGATGTGGTGTTTTATTGAAAAGGTGATTCGATAGAGACATAATCAACAACTATTTAAAAAATCTGTTGTAAATGTTTGAAGAGAGGAAGCATTTAAAACAAAATTGTAACGGCTGGTTCAAAATTCTCTAATAATTGTGGGGCCCCACATTTATTACAAATGGTTATAATTATGGATATTTCAGCCATTTCTGAACCGACTTTGATCAAATAAAGTTTATTTTGTCAATAAAACATTAAGCTCTTTCAAATTTGACACCTCAGTGTTTCATTATCTCACAAAAAATAGTTGGGAATACAATACTAATTAAAGTATTCACAACGTATTGTTTGTCTTCTCCATTTTTAAAACAGGCCCGAGGCCAAGGGAGTGCGCTGGGTGCGTACACACCCTCCCCCTCCACTTGTTATTAGTCTCGCCGTCTCGGCAATCTAAACCTGTGGTCTCGGGCCATAATCGATCTTATTTTGACCCCCCCCCCCCCCACCCCCCCCCCCCCCCCTGCTTACACAACTAAATCAGTGGTCTCCGTCTCGGTCACGATTGGTCTCGGTCCTGTTTTTGAAAATTACGCACCCCCCTTGGAAAATCCGGGATACGTGCCTGGTGTGGGCCTGTACCATTACAATATGATTCTCTGTTGCCCTTCTTCTATTCATTACAGCATATATTACTTTCCAAGTCACTTTCATATTATTTTATATTCAAATTGCTTCATGGTAGGGTCTGTATTGATTAAAGTAGAAGGTAGTATCTTGAACTTGAAGAGAGGCAATGGAGGCTCAATGCTCAATGTAGCTGATCAGCAGCTATACCTCAATTCAGGCATACATCTTTTTTTAAGAGGCCTATATATATGGTAGATAAAAGGATGGTCCAGCCCAATGTAACAATATAATGTGTTATCACAAAGTCTATTTAGCGACAGTGTGAGAAGACGTCTGTGTCCTCGTGTTACTAGGAAGTTAAAAATATTACATATAGGGATCTCAATCAAGCACATTTAAAAAGAAAATCAAATAACTACATATTTTCAAATTCAGTAGTAGTTGTAGTAGTAGTTAAGTAGTAGTAGTAGTAGTAGTAGTAGTAGTAGTAGTAGTAGTAGTAGTAGTAGTAGTAGTAGTAGTAGTAGTAGCAGTAGCAGTAGCAGTAGCAGTAGTAGTAGTAGTAGTAGTAGTAGTAGTAGTAGTAGTAGTAGTAGTTGTAATGTCATGATTGCCACACTGGTTGTAGTAATTTTGGTTGTTGTAGTAGTAGTAGTTGTAGTTGTAGTAGATGTAAAAGTAGTAATAGTAGTAGTTGTAGTTGTAGTAGATGTAAAAGTAGTAATAGTAGTAGTTTTAGTTGTTGTAGTAGTAGTAGTAAATCCATATACCATTTAAAGATCAGTTTAGTAAATATTACATGACCTTGTTATATTTTACAATTTGCACTTTGAACAAATTCAATTGATGTCATCAGGCGCAGTTTTGTAAACATTACATGACCATGAAAAGTAATATTGTACAAATTGAAACAAAGATATTTTGTATTCCCGTCATCTCTAAATAAATGAATACATATCTTGTTATATTGATTTTCCAAGTATTTGCAAGGTCTCTAGTGAAAACAGCGATTTTGTTAGAATATACATTAAAATGGAGGACACACACTATTGATGTATAGAAAAAAATCGTTGTACTATTTAATTTGTACGTTCATATTCCAGTGTTCCCTTGACAAATTTGTCACCATCTGAATCTCCGATCTTATAAAGCAATGTTAAATGCTCAACAAATGTAGTTGATATTAAATAACTTTAACACGATTTAGTAGTCTGGGTGAAATTTTAGCTTTTTTTCAATTTGTTTCATGAGGTCAATAACTAGTTACAATTTGTCATAATGGCAGTGTAATATATTGGCATAACGTCATTTTCCGACAATGGCCCAACATCATGTCATGAGATGATGTTGGGCCATTGTCGGAAAATGACGTTATGCCAATATATCACAAAAATGACGTCGTGACGATGTTAGGCTGGCGGACATTTTCCTCGAGCCAACGGCGATATGCCGACATCCGGCAACCAACTTCCGACATCGGCCCGACGTCAGGTGGCTAGCTGGGCAACTACCCCCCGGATAATTACCCCCCGGACGATTACCCCCCCCCCCCCCCCCCCCCCCCCCCGGTCGACTACCCCCTGGACAATTAAACTCCAAGACAATTACCCCCGAGACAATTACCCCAAGTCATCTTCCCTTAAGACCAGTGGCGTAGCGAGGGTCAATGGATGGGGGGGGGGGGGGGGGGGGGGGCACAACTGCGAGGTAGTGGAGCGATTTGGTGCATATCCTAGACAGTAATATTATATGATTTGTAGTTCAAGCTATGGAATCAAACATACATAATGTATGCATATTAAAAAGTGGGCCTGACAATCACCTCCACTTTCATATGTATGGGGTGGGGGGGGGGGGGGGGGGGGGGAGGCATGTCCCCCTTCCCGTCCCCCGGGTGTATTGTGTGCATTCCATTTCGCCAATTTTGTTACCGCAGTTGTATTTAGTAGTTAGTAGTAGTAGTAGTAGTAGTAGTAGTAGTAGTAGTAGTAGTAGTAGTAGTAGTAGTAGTAGTAGTAGTAGTAGTAGTAGTAGTAGTAGTAGTAGTGGTGGTAGTAGTAATAGTAGTAGTAGTAGTAGTAGTAGTAGTAGTAGTAGTAGTAGTAGTAGTAGTGGTGGTAGTAGTAGTAGTAGTAGTAGTAGTAGTAGTAGTAGTAGTAGTAGTAGTAGTAGATGTAGTAGTAGTAGTAGTAGTAATATTAGTAGTAGTAATAGTAGTAGTAGTAGTAGTAGTAGTAGTAGTAGTAGTAGTAGTAGTAGTAGTAGTAGAAGTAGTAGTAGTAGTAGTAGTAGTAGTAGTAGTAGTAGTAGTAGTAGTAGTAGTAGTAGTAGTAGTAGTAGTAGTAGTAGTAGTAGTAGTAGTAGTAGTAGTAGTAGTAGTAGTAGTAGTAGTAGTAGTAGTAGTAGTAGTAGTAGTAGTAGTAGTAATAGTAGTAGTAGTAGTAGTAGTAGTAGTAGTAGTAGTAGTACCCAGCTAGCCACCTGATGTTGGGCCGATGTCGGAATTTGGTTGCCGGATGTCGGCATATCGCCGTTGGCTCGAGGTTAAAATGTCCGCTAGCCCAACATCGTCACGACGTCATTTTTGTGATATATTGGCATAAGGTCATTTTCCGACAATGGCCCAACATCATGTCATGAGATGATGTTGGGCCATTGTCGGAAAATGACGTTATGCCAATATATCACAAAAATGACGTCGTGACGATGTTGGGCTGGCGGACATTTTAACCTCGAGCCAACGGCGATATGCCGACATCCGGCAACCAAATTCCGACATCGGCCCTCGGCCCGACATCAGGTGGCTAGCTGGGTAGTAGTAGTAGTAGTAGTAGTAGTAGGTCGTAGTATGTTGTTGTTGTAGTAGTTGTAATGTCATGATTGCCACACTGGTTGCTTTTTTTGCGTGTCCGGACTACTACCCCGTGGACAACCACCCCCCGGACGATTACCCCCCCGGACACCTACCCCCCTAGGACAATGACCCCCCGGACAACTACCACCCGGACAATTACCCCCCTAGGACAATTACCCCCCAAGACAATTACCCCCCAAGACAACTACCCCCCAAGACAATTACCCCCCAAAGACAATTACCCCCCAAGACAACTACCCCATAAGACAAATACCCCCCGTCAATTACCCCCCGGACAACTACCCCCCGGGACAACTACCCCCCGGACAACTACCCCCCGGACAATTAACCCCCGGACAACTACCCCCCGGACAACTAACCCCGGACAATTACCCCCCGGACAACTAACCCCGGACAACTACCCCCCGGACAACTACCCCCCGGATAATTACCCCCGGACGATTACCCCCCCCCCCCCCCCGGTCGACTATACCCCCTGGACAATTAAACTCCAAGACAATTACCCCCGAGACAATTACCCCAAGTCATCTTCCCTTAAGACCAGTGGCGTAGCGAGGGGTCAATGGATGGGGGGGGGGGGGGGGGGGGCACAACTGCGAGGTAGTGGAGCGATTTGGTGCATATCCTAGACAGTAATATTATATGATACGTAGTTCAAGCTATGGAATCAAACATACATAATGTATGCATATTAAAAAGTGGGCGGGACAATCACCTCCACTTTCAAATGTATGGGGGGTGGGGGGGGGGGGGGGGGGGGGAGGCATGTCCCCCCTTCCCGTCCCCGGGTGTATTGTGTGCATTCCATTTCGCCAATTTTGTTACCGCAGTTGTATTTAGTAGTTCAAAATCGTTTTTTAGCATTATAATTCATATATTGATCATTCGGAAACATTTTTGTTTGCATTCGATTTAAAACATATTTCGATTTCGAGAAAATTCGTGATTACGTAATACCGCCCTCCGTGAAATCCGTTGCGCGATTGAATGCAAATAGCGTGTTTTTGTTTTATTGAATGCTAAAAGTGGTAAATCACTTGATCGAAGAGTTAAATCGTATGAACATAATGCAATTTTGAACCAAAATAAGCCTTCAGCTCAATTTCGTGAAATTGAATGACACGCTTATTGAAACGAATGAAAAGCTCACGAAATTGGCCGAAAAACATATATAACATGTGATATGCCTAGGTCACAAATGCACCGGATGCCGCACAATCTTTTACCTACATTTCGGATTGGGATATCGTACGATGTCTGCAGTTTATTCGTGTATGGCAGTCCCGTAGCATGGGGGTGCGTTGGGTGCGTGCGTACACCCCCCATTCAGAAAGGTCCACTTTTTATCGTTCTCGGTCTCGGGCAGCGATCGGTCCATTTGACATTTGACGACCCCAACTCCCTGCTTACACAACTAAAACAGTGGTCTAAATCAGCGACGGAGCCCCCCCCCCCCCCCCCCCCCACACTCACACTTACACGACTCAACAAGTGGTCTTGGTCCGTTTTTGCAAATACGCACCCCAAAGCCCAAACCCACCCCCTTGAAAAATCCAGGCTACCGGCCTGAGCGGTCACATATTTTGTCTTGGGGTGGTTGTCTTGGGGTAATTGTCTTTGGGGGAGGGGGGGGGGGTAATTGTATGGGGGGGGGGGGGGGTAATATTCCGGGGGGGGGGGGGGGGGTAGTGGTCCGGGGGGTAGTTGTCCGGGGGGTAGTTGTCTTGGGGGGGGGGGGGTAATTGTCTGGGGGGGGGGGGGTAATATTCCGGGGGGGGGGGGGTAGTGGTCCGGGGGGGTAGTTGTCCGGGGGGTAGTTGTCCGGGGGGTAGTTTGTCCGGGGGGTAGTTGTCTTGGGGGGGGGGGGGTAATATTCCGGGGGGGTAGTTGTCCGGGGGGTAATTGTCCGGGGGTAATTGTCCGGGGGGGTAGTTTTCCGGGGGGTAGTTGTCCGGGGGGTAATTGTCCGGGGGGGTAGTTGTCCGGGGGGTAGTTGTCCGGGGGTAGTTGTCCGGGGGGTAATTGTCCGGGGGGTAGTTGTCTTGTGGGGTAGTTGTCTTGGGGGGTATTATCTTGGGGGTAATTGTTGTAATTGTCTTGGGGGGGTAGTTGTCTTGGGGGGTAATTGTCTTGGGGGGTAGGCCTAATTGTCCTAGGGGGGTAATTGTTCGGGTGGTAGTTGTCCGGAGGTAATTTTCCTAGGGAGGTAGTTGTCCGGGGGGTAATCGTCCGGGGGGTGGTTGTCCAGGGGCTAGTAGTCCTAGAACCCTTTTGTTGGCATGTTTCCCAATATCACCCCGATGTTTACAAATCTAAGCTTGTAAATTAGCCTAATAATTGAGTTTGGTTTACCTGATCCGCTTCAATGCCTAGTATCTTCAGCTTCTCGCAGCCCTCAAAATGAGCCGCCAATTTGTCGACCACTTGGCGGGAAAACTCGTTCCCGATCCAGCGGTCCTGGACCGGGTCCACGTCCGAGTGTGCCAGATGAGCAGCCCAAGCCCTTGCGTAGTGGGTCAGGTCTCGAGTTATCTTCCCCGGCTCCGAGTCTTCGGGTTGCGGTGTCGGAACGTCGGCTTTCTTGTTGTTTTCATCTTGACACTTTGTTGAATGATGGTTTTGCATCATTATTTTTCCCGCCGTTTATATTGATGACAAAAATGCTTAATATAATAATGCGGCTTGCAACGTAATCGCGTTATCACACTGCGGCGCGTGGTTGTGTTTTTGTAGAATAATATAGTTACTTTCCGAGAGTACTTTCGTAGGAATACGTCCTCTAAATGAATCAACCAAGAGGTTTATAATCTCTACGAATGATGCGCACTGTATAATACGATTGCTCGATCATGAATGTATCTATAATAAAAACCGAATTAAGCGATTCCCCCTGCTAAACGCAATTCAGAGAAGTCTTGTTCCCTCTACACAATATTATGTTACTGTATCAGAATCAAAAGCAACTTTCAATCATTGCACAGTCACATACATAACGATCTAGGCGTGGGAACTAGACAATCATAGTTTGTATTACAGCGTAATATATTCATGGCATCTGTGCGCTTTTGTTATCGCAAAATTATTGAGTTTTAACTTTTGAAAAGGGAATTATTAATATTAAAACAAAAGGAGAACAATTATGCGCAGCTGACCACAATCGATGTGCAGCTTCCACGAGTTCGCACCGGGAAAGTGTCACCAACAGTTTCCTCATTGTTGTTCACTTGTCGAATTGAAAGCCAAGCGATCACACTTCGTCTCTGCTTCGGCTGCTGCTGTTACTGTTCTATATTTGTAAATAATGCTATCGTAAACAATAGCAAATAGGGCGAGGCATGTGTCAAACTCTATAGGAATGAAAGAACCATAAATGATATCCTCATTGGCCAATCATTAGGTGGTGTCACGCAGGGTCCAATTAATATCTGGATAATTGAATTATCTAGCTAATTCGTAGCATGCATGCCTGTCACTTGTCTGTCACATACGTAGGTGAATTATCTAGATAACTATTATCTAGATAATTGTGTGTGACACCGGCTCACGGCAATATCCTTACTAGATCCCTTTGATGTGAAATGTTCACTCACTACTTAGTGGACAGATCACAACAATTAATACACATTGTATTGACCATTCAGTACTTTAGCACATGTCGAAGCAACGTAACAACATTTCGAAAATGACTTCATATACGTGACGTCATCAATACGAGGTGCTATTAAAGGGATCTAGTAACATTGTCAAAATAAAAACAAATTAAACTACATGACAGTAGTTCTCGCACGCCTCGTTGTAGAAACATGGAACGGGTTTCAGTTCTCCGAATTTCCCTTTCGCAATGATTGACAAATCGAATGTTAAAGTCCAGGGGCGTCGATCCGTTTTTTATATTGGGGGGGCGAGATTTGAAAAATTTTCCAGAGTGACCACTGAGCTCAAAGCCCTTTTTTTTGTCATGCCCGAAAGTTGTATTATGCGCTCATTAAAAGTGGCTTGATGGCTCGAAGACCTGATTTTGGGGGGGGGGGCACCCACATTGTGGGGCAATAATGGGGGTCCAGGGGGCGGAGCCCCCGGAAGCTTTTAGATTTCAGACATTTGCAACTCCTATCATGGGTGTAAAAATTGAATAAAGTAGTGAACCTATACTCGTAACGTATTGTTAAAGGGCAAAGCGAGGAGAAGATTGAGCCTTGCATGAGATGGATCCACGTGATCCTGTATACTATAGAGCCATCGATATAGTCTAGGGCATTGGGCTCCCATGAAACTAAGCAAGAGCGTCAAAGACTTCTCAAAACTGGAGGGATGACATTGCGAGGAAGCGAAGCGACCGAGCGGGGGAGGGTGTGGGAGGGGGTGTCCCCCTCCCACAGTACGGGAGCTTTTGTATTTTTGGGCGTGAAATTGTGCGATTTGGTGCACTCCTGAGACAGAAATTTCACGTAATATGAAGTATATAAGTATGGAACCAAACTTACATAATGACAAAGGGGAGGGGGACAATCTTGAATCTTCACTCCTTTCAAATGTGGGGGGACATGATAATATTCCAATATGATTTGCGTTCAGCGCATATGGACCGAATTGACTGAAAGATATATTTCAGATTTAAAGATGAAAGTATGATCGAACCAAACATACATAATGACAAAGGGAGGGGGACAATCTTCACCACTTTCAAATGTGGGGGGACATGATAATATTCCAATATAATTTGCGTTCAGCGCATATGGACCGAATTGACTGAAAGATATATTTCAGATTATTTTATTTTCTGTGACGGTGGGCTATCTATAGATGAGGGTTTAATTAACTTCGTTTGAGAAATTACACTGCCCAACACATGTGAGTTCCCGCAATCCAAATGAAACTTGCAATATGATAAACTGTATGCGCGCGAAGCGCGCGGCAAAAAAGAGATTTACAGTCCTTTTCAACTAGAAAACGGCTATTTTGAAGATTAATTATTGATAAATGTGTCTTTCCCCTCTTTGGCATTATATCACTTGATTTTTTTCTTCCTCATTTTCGGAATTATTGGGGGGGGGGGGCGAAATGATATGTGCGCCCCCCCCAATATTTTCATTGGGGGGGGGGGGGGGGGGGCGACCGCCCCCCTGCCCCCCCCAGGATCGACGCCCCTGTTAAAGTCTCCCTAAGAGCATTTAAACCGTGTATGAAGGTGTGTCCCAACTTCGCGCATGAAAATTTCGGATTTTTTCAATTAATAATTGAATCTTATTTTCAATTAATAATTAAATCAATACCAGTAGTTGTCATTTTATATGTTTACACATATTGAAGAATATTTCTTCGCAGTACATTAACTATTATGATGAAAGTTGTTATGATACAGCATTATAAATTATCTTCTTTGTACAACATTAATTAATGATAGACAAGGGCAAGAATGTAATTTTGTGTAATATTTGAATTTATTATGTAATTTTTCACAATGATGTATATTATACATGTGTACCAAAACTGTACCAAAACTCAACTATTCCTTTAAAGTAAACTACATTGTTTTACCTTAGAATAGTAGGCTTGTTAAGAGGTCCGCCACTGCAATTTGGGGTACAATTCTTTTAGTAACTTCAACATATTCCTTGGATAAAAAGAAGAAAATTCATCCAAAGAGACACTCTGTATCTATGCAAATTAGGCCTAATTTACATAATTTATGCAAATTTATTCATGAAAATGGGATATTCCATGAAAATGGTGTTTTTATTGACATATTTCAAGGAGAACATATTCCTTGGATCAAAAGAAGAAAATTCATTCAAAGAGACACCCTGTTTATATGCAAATTAGGTCTAATTTCCATGATTTATGCAAATGTATTGATGGGAATTGGATATCTATGCCAATGGTGTTTTTATTGACATATTCGGGAGAAAATAATCCTTGGATCAAAAGAAGAAAATTTATCCAAAGAGACACTCTGTATCTATGCAAATTAGGCCTAATTTCCATAATTTATGCAAATTTATTCATGGGCCCAGAAATAACGGAACGGGGCACTTCCCAAAATAAAGCCACTAAATGACTGGGTCCATCGGATAGTGTGTCTTTTCAAATGAAAATTGATACCAAGAACATTAATTTTGGTCGTGTAGTTTTTGTTTTACAGCGCTGTGAGTGACACCATGTCAGGGTTCATTTTTCTTCAATTTTGACTGACCTATTGGCTAAAGAATGACCGAAAACGGCTCGTTATAGAATTACGGTGCTGTGGCTATTCAGTCGATTGCACATTAACAAAGGTGTCCGCATCATTGTTCACCGTAATTCTATGACGAGCCGTTCGGGTCATTCTTTAGCCAATAGGTCAGTCAAAATTGAAGAAAATGAACCCTGACATGGTGTCACTCACAGCACTCTAAAACAAAAACTACACGACCAAAATGAATGTTCTTGGTATCAATTTTCATTTGAAAAGACACACTATCCGATGGACCCAGTCATTTCGTGGCTTTATTTTGGGAAGTGCCCCGTTCCGCTATTTCTGGGCCCATGAATAAATTTGCATAAATTATGGAAATTAGGCCTAATTTGCATAGATACAGAGTGTCTCTTTGGATAAATGTTCTTCTTTTGATCCAAGGATTATGTTCTCCCGAATATGTCAATAAAAACACCATTGGCATAGATATCCCATTCCCATCAATACATTTGCATAAATTATGGAAATTAGACCTAATTTGCATATAAACAGGGTGTCTCTTTGAATTAATGTTCTTCTTTTGATCCAAGGAATATGTTCTCCTTCAAATATGTCAATGAAAACACCATTTTCATGGAATATCCCATTTTCATGAATAAATTTGCATAAATTATGGAAATTAGGCCTAATTTGCATAGATACAGAGTGTCTCTTTGGATGAATTTTCTTCTTTTCATCCAAGGAATATGTTGAAGTTATTAAAAGAGTTGTACCCCAAATTGCAGTGAACACCCATATTTTGGGGTCTTAACAAGCCTACTAGAAGGCGTTTCAAGAGTATACGGTTATACAGAGCAGAGCCGTATAATTATTATGGCTCTGCTACAGAGAATATTCAAACGACGTCAGAACCAGGCGGAATCGTGCGTGAGCGATACACCCACGAAACTATAGGTTTTCTCGGCCAATTTCGTAAGCTTCTCATTCGTTTTGATAAGCGTGTCATTCAATTTCGCGAAATTGAGCTGAAGGCTGGCAATTGTGGTTCAAAATTGCATTTTGTTCATACGATTTAGCTCTTCGGTCAAGTGATTTACCACTTTTAGCATTCAATTTAAAAAACACGCTATTTGCATTCAATTTCGCCAACGGATTTCACGGAAGGCAGTGTTACGTAATCATGAATTTTCTCGCTTTAAATTGAATGACAATTTTACGAAATAGAAACACGTTTTAAATCGAATGTAAACAAAATGTTTTCGAATGATCGTTATATGAATTCGAATGCTAAAAAACGAATTTTAACTGCAAAATACAGCTGCGGTGACAAAATCGGCGAAATTGAATGCACACAAAATGAATTCGTGTGGCTAACTTACGAAATTGACCGAGAAATCCTATATTATGTATAGCGTGTTATTTAAAGGGGCCCACCAGGCAAAGAACAACACATAAATATATGTTTTGGTACCGTTGTGTGATATTAAATAGATGTATAACACTTTGCAAAGGGTGGTGTAATTCATAAACAATACAATTAATTACCACCACTTACGGAACCAACATGATCTTATGGTTCCGTATGCGCCAATGAAAGTGCGCCAATTATATTCACGCGTGCGTTTGGCATTTTTGAGACAATAGAAACCCGGACGATGCGTTCGCCGTAGACAAAATGTAGTTTTTTTACGCAAACCCATGAACGCATGCTTCAGTATGGTGATGCGTTTTCCAATTATATAATTTTTTTTCTGGAAACATATTTTTCTAAACTTGTTGGTGGAATGGACTACGAAAGATGAATACCTTTCATTTATAAGAATATTACTTTTGGGTGGTGGTACCCTTTAAGATAATACACAGAACGTGTCGTGCGTACATATAAACCTAGAGCACTGATGTGGTTACCGAATTAAATTATCTAAACATTTTCGATAACTATACTTGCTCTGAAATCTCTGAAAAAGATCTTTCCGTCTTTTCTCTTTTCCGTGCATTTTCCTGATTTTAGCAGCTCTATAACCCCTTGGTACACGCTATGCGAAGCGGAACTGGCGAAATCCTTCGTCATGGTAGCCACATCCAAGACCAGACTGTCCTCTTCCCGCAGTTGTCGAGGGTCGGAAGGCACGCATCCCGTGATATCCACCCGAACTTCAAATCGGGAAAATTCGTACGGGATCGGGTGTTTGTCGAGTAACTTCCGAATAGTGTCCGAATATATGTCAGTTGTATCCTGGATCTGCGGGTATGTTTCCATCAGCAACATCCAACTACTTCTTTCTAAAAGAACAACAATATGAATTAAACGATTGATTTAATTATTCAATGACTGTTTGACAATAATGAAATGTTCCGGTAAAATTAATTTCATTGCCTTTAAATTTTGCTTATTTTCCATAATTATACGAAATTTTGGAAAAAGAGATGAATAATTGTGATTATTTAGTTGTTTTCATTTCCCGGAAAAAACCCTTAATTTTGTTGATGTGATGATTGATGCCGGGAAATTAAAGCCATCACACACACACAAAAATAAAATAAAATTGCCATAATTATATTTCGTATGGCGCATGGTGCAAAATACACACTGTCTCGGTGTTATGTAGTACACACAAACTAGCCTATAGTTACGAACGTTCTAACGTTCTAACCTGAGTCAAGCTGAATGAGCAGCACGCCCCCCATCTTTCAGACTTTCACTAACCATTGCTAACCTGAGTCAAGTTGTATGAGCAGCACGCCTCCATATTCCAATCGACGGCGGAGAGTCTCAATGACGTCACGGTAATTCTTCACGTGACATAGGGACTCGATGGCACTGATGAAGTGGTATTTGACGTCACGATTTATCTCGTCATTGAGAAAATTCTCGATCGTCTGCTGTCTGTAATCAAACTCGATATCCTCAAGGCCGCCGTCGACGATTGATGTCTGCTTCTTCATCGACGTCAGATGCTGACGGTACATGTCGAGTTGGGCGGCTGCCGGTTCGACCACAGTGTTGTGGATTCTTGTCTTCAGACGAGAGCCGATGCTTAGTGTCATCTCCAGATCGATTTCGCCTGCGTGACATAAATTCAAACCAACGCAAAAATATAAATATTAACTATGTTGCCACATATGGACCAAGCATTTAATTTGGAGGCAAACTTTGCATACGATTGTATCGGACAGCCACACCAGGCGAATGTAAATAAACGAGCGAAAGCAGAAGAAGCAGATACGTATATAATAGGAGAATAGAAGAAGAAGATAATTTAGGCCAACCAATCCACTTCTAACGCTCAGAAGTTTAATTTTTCCTCTCAACCCTAAACAAAGTTACCAGTTCGCGACCAAATTATTTATTGTAATGTATTACCTTTGATACTCGTAGCTTGTCATAGTTTGTACGATGTTTTGGAGTGTGAACATGCCACATGGCATTAATTGCCGTACACGGTAGTCGTGTCTCACAATCGGATTCTTTCATGAGCTGATTCGCGTGATCGGATGAATGGAAGTGAGATGACTGATCCCATAACATGGGGGCTTGTCCGGGAGTAAACGCCATGAAAATAACTGTCCTCCCTATCGGAAAGAACACAGTTTGCCACAGTGTGAACACACTGTGTTTCGCAGTGTGGACCGCAGTTTGAACACACTATGAAGACTATGTTAAATTGGAGCGTGTTCACAGCGTGAACACTCATCACACTGTGAGCACACTGTGAAATTGCTGAGATGCAGTGTGAGCGCACTTTTTTCAACACTCTGAACGCAGGCAATTTTACACTGTGGGGACAGTGCGCTCACAGTGTGTTCACAGTGTGATCACAGAGTGTGCATAGTGAGTTCACAGTGTGAGTTGGTTTTCACACTGTTAAAACGCTTCAATTTAACACTGTGGCACACTGTGTTCTTTCTGTTATGAAACCAACCTTTATAAGCCCATAGACCGCTTCGGTAATGTATGCAAATAATATGCGTATGACGTAAGACTCCCCGTCGGCAAGTTTAACAAAAGTAACCATGTCCGGCAAGCTAGCTAGCTAGCTAATGTGGATCTGTGTTATTACCTGATCCGCTTCCAACGCCTAGTATATTCAGCTTCTCGCAGCCCTCAAAACGAGCCGCCAATTTGTCGACCACTTGGCGGGAAAACTCGTTCCCGATCCAACGGTCCAGGACCGGGAGCCAGTCTGAGTGATCCCGAAAGACAACACCGGCCCTTGCGTAGTGGGTCAGGTCTTGGGATATCGGCACCAGCCGCGAGTCTTCGAGTTGCGGCGTCTGTCCGTCGGCTTTCTTGTCGTTGTCATCGTTACACTTTGTTGAATGCTGTTGGTGCATCATCATTATTTTCCCACCGTTTGTTGATAATGTGATTTTTGTTACGGCGCGTGATTTAGAAAGTTGTTGTATAGACTATTATAGTTAATTTCGTAAGGTACTTGAATTTGTAAAAGTGCATGTTTATCCTCTAAATGTACGACTGGAAATGGTGTGTATAGTGTAACACATTTCCGTATCTTAAAGTCACAAACAAATAACCCATGACATTAACCATTATAAAGGCCAATGTCATTACAATATGAATATCTTATGTGAATCGAAAGCAATTTTCATTAGTAACTGTACATCCATGTGTAACGATTTGAGCGTGGGAACTAGACATAAGGGTTGAAGTGGGTAATATTATATGCATGCCATCTGTGTGTTTTTTGTTATCGCAAAATCATTTTGAAAGTAGGATAATCATTAAATTTATATGAACCGGTGGAAAGAAAGCTGTCGTTCTGATATCACTGCCAGACAGCATGCTTGAGTGATAGACTTTTTTGGATAATCGTGTACTATTTCACACCCCTCTGGCATTTCAAAACTAAAAGTCAGACTTTTTTGGGCCGGTCATACTTACGGTAGTGGACGTAGTGATCCGTAGGGTAATTAAATGTGGGTCAAACTACGATAAAATGCGAAAAGGTACGGTGATGAGCCACAGAAGAGTACAGATAAGTACGTTTAAGTACCATAAACTACGCTACACTACGCTAGACTTCGGTAATGCGGGTGCAGCTCGCTCACGGACAGGTACGGAGTGGTACGTCTGACTACGCTTGAGTACGGTAGACTACGGAAGCAACTACGCTAGACTACGCTAAACAACGTCAATAGGGTTTATTTATCAATAAACTCGTAAAATTTGTCTTATTTGTTTGCTTAAACATGTCTCGATCAAGACTGTCGATGCTGGTTTTGTGCACGGTAAAGTACGTTAGAGTACGCTAGAGTACATTTAAGTACGTAACGAAGTAGTTGTTTTCGGGGGTAATATTCCGGGGGGTAGTTGTCCGGGGGGTAATTGTCTGGGGGGTAATCGTCCGGGGGTAATTATCCGGGGGGTAGTTGTCTTGGGGGTAGTAGTCTTGGGGGGTAATTGTCTTGGGGGTAATTGTCCTAGGGGGGTAATTGTCCGGGTGGTAGTTGTCCGGGGGGTAATTGTCCTAGGGGGTAGTTGTCTTGGGGGTAGTTGTCTTGGGGGGTAGTTGTCTTGGGGGTAATTGTCTTGGGGGGTAATTGTCCTAGGGGGGTAATTGTCCGGGTGGTAGTTGTCCGGGGGGTAATTGTCCTAGGGGGGGGGGGGGGGGTAGTTGTCCGGGGGGGTAATCGTCCGGGGGGTGTTTGTCCAGGGGGTAGTAGTCCTAGAACCCTAATTTTACTGTACATTTGGTTAATTTCTACCTAAGACATGAGTGTTTAGCAGCTGGAAAAGGCAAGTCACCGACGCAAAATATACACACACACACCCACACACCAACACACACACACGCTCACACACACACACACACACACACACACACACACACACACACACACACACACACACACACACACACACACACACACACACACACACACACACACACACACACACACACACACACACACACACACACACACACACACACACACACACACACACACACACACAATTGTACAGCCAACTCTGAGAAATAACACATAATGATGACTTGTTCGACATACGCTTTGGAGAGAGAAAGGGGCCAAATATCAAATGTCCTGCCTTTCAAAGCTCAAAACAAAAGGTTACATTAATTTATGAAAATTCATGCAACCACGTATTGTACATTAGTTTGGAAACATTATAAAATCGTTATATTTAGTCTAAAATAGTTTATTAGGCGCAAAAAAACAGGAAAAAGAATGAAGTTGGATCTAAAAAAAAAACATTCCAACTTTATGACCAACAGTGTATTTATTATTTAATTTGAGGAAAACAAATCCCAGAGATTATTTCAACTGTGAACAAACTTTTAGCAGGAGTATAAGTAAATATCACTTTGCACACCGGCCCATTACTTGGCGGCAATATGACATTCAGTTAACACATTGCCTACGGGAACTTGCAATGCAATGGTGAGTCCTGTATTAACTCCATGCATGGGGGTTGCAAAATCTAGTATAGTGAACTGGTTAACGTGAATTTTCACCTGTCACTTAGCGGAACATATCAGATCCCAGAAATAAACATTTTATCAACCCTGCGACAGTTGTTGCATAACGTTATCATATAGTTATTACGTCCTTTTTAATAGCAGTTATAATAACGATGCTAACGATTACGATGATATTAATATTTATGGTCATGGCTTTACTTTGTATATTACTCATACTTAATATATTTTCCTTATATCCATATATTATATCCATATAAATATGAGCCACATTAATTGTTAGAATCATTATTAACTTATTCCTTTTAAAGTTGTCTATCCTCTCTGTTCAGTGGGCTCATTTTGGCTACACCAAGGTTATTAAGTTGCAATTATTTAATATGCAACATTGCTTTAGTCGATGGAGCGGTAATACTAATGTCCAATGTCTTTATTACCGCGAAACATGTATACAGTGCATGTTTTCTTTGTATAACCTATATTTTCCGTATATCCATATAAGTATGAGCCACATTAATTGATATATTCATTTCATCAATGCATATGTGGTTAAGATAATTTAGCTAAATTTGGACGTTGATAGATCTTCGTATACGTTTATTGATATTTATGTTCCGTAATGCTGCATCTTCTGGAGCCAGTGTGTGAGGGTTCACATGCCCTAGGGCAACAGTAAATGTACTTTACTTTTGTGAACCCTGGCCCACACACTGCTCCACACTATTTTCTTTGTCTATTTTCTTCAGTCTTGTAACTTGTATTTTTGTATTATGTGCATTTTTGTATTATGTGCATATAGTTGTATTGTATTTTACATTGTTTTATGCTTTTTGGTCGAATAAATAATAATAATAATAATAATAATTATAGTAATTAAGATAATATGTAATGTAATGATATTAATAATAATAATAATACAATAATAATGATAATATTAATAATCATAATAATAATAATAATACTAAAAACAAGAATAATGATAATAATAGAAATCATATTAAATTACAATGGTAATAGTTACGATGGCAAAATTAAGCATCATTAAATTTGTTTTTAATTTGAAATGTAAAAAGAATTCAAAGGAGTTGTTTTCTATTTTATTTAACTAGTAGAAGCAAATATGAGGAGCAATAAAATGTATAATGCTTGGACTAGAAAAACAATTGATACGTGTCGTTGCATCCTAATTGATATTCACCTTTAAAGTAACTATATTGTATAACCTACAAAATGTACATAGAGAACATTAAAACGCCATAAGAACCAGGCGGAAAGTGAGTGAGCGATGTACTCAACTAGCGTAACTATACAGGGTGCCCAAAACACGGAACGGGGTACTTGCCATAATAAAGAAACATGCCGACTTGATTCACGGGATAAGGCATCCTTTACAAACAAAAATGATACCAAGAACAGTAATTTTAGTCGAGTGATTTTTGTTTTAGGACGTCTTTAGTGAGACCATGTTAAGTTCCCATTTTTGACAATTTTTACCAAGTTAGTGCCTGATAAATCGCACTTCCTGCCCGTCATAGCATCGAACAACTATGCCCCTTTAATTCTCTCGAATGCACACTAACAATGGCGAAAGTATTTGTCGTAACTATAATACAAATCGTGTGTGCGTTTTTTGGAAAGAGCGGGGAAAGAGCAGCCTTACGCAACGAATCCATTACCGAATAAAATTATCTAAACGTTTTGGATAACTAGACTGTCTCGGAAATCCCTGAAGAAGATTTTTTCATCGTCTCTCTTTTCTGTGCATTTGCCCGATTTTAGCATCTCTACAACCCCCTGGTACAAGTCCTGCGGAGCGGAACTGGCGAAATCCTTCATCATGGTGATGACATCCAAGACCAGACTGTCCTCTTCCCGCAGTTGTCGAGGATCGGAAGGCACGCATCCCGTCATATCCACCCGAACGTCCATTCGGGAAACCTCGTACGGGATCGGATGCTCGTCGAGGAACTTCCGAATGTGGTCCGAATATATGTCGGTGTTGTCCTTTATCTGGGTGAAGGTTTCCATCGGCAAAGTCCAACTACTTCTTTCTGAAAGAACAACCAGAAGAAAGTAGCAATCGTTTACACAAAATGGTAACAAAGGGATGAGAAAAGGTGAGAAAAGGATTAATAATTGTAAATATTTAATTTTTAATGTTTTACTTTTTTTTTAATAGTTTTTGTTTTGTTGGTGTGATTATATATATACAACTAACGAATGGGCTTTTTGTGATAGTCAATCTATTACCGAGGTGGGCCCGAAATGACTATTACCCGAAGATCATTAAATTATCAAGATAATCGATGAAAAGTCCATTGTCTTTTAAGCGCATAATAAAATAGCCGCGCGTAAACTTTCTGCGTACATGTTTCTCATTGGCTCCCTCTGCGCACTGGGTTGTCACGGCGAATTATCTTTATAATTGGCCCATGTGTGACACCGGCTTGTGCGTACTGTATTTCGCATCGTGCGTAGGCTTTTGCAAAATGACACTGCGCATCTGATTTAGGAATCTGACCTACACTACGGTATATCATGTTCCTGTATTAAAAAGGAATACTTACTCGAGTCAAGTTGAATGAGCAGCACGCCTCCATCTTCTAAACTTCGACATAGAGTCTGGATGACGTCACCGTAGTTCGTCACGTGACACATGGACTCGACGGAACTAATGAAGTGGTATTTGACGTCACGATTTATCTCGTCATCGAGAAACTCCTCGATCGTCTGCTGTCTGTAATCGAACTCGATATCCTCAAGGCCGCAGTCGACGGTTTTCTGCTTCTTCATCGACGTCAGATGCTGACGGTACAGGTCCAGCTGGGCGGCGGCCGGATCGACCACGGTGTTGAGGATTTTTGTCTTCAGACGAGAGCCGATGGTCAGTGCCATATCCAGGTCGATTTCACCTGCGTGATATAAATACAAACATCTTGTAAAGTTAAGGGCCGGTCATACTTACGGTAGTGGACGTAGTGATCCGTAGGTTAACTTAATGTGGGTCAGACGTGGTGTAAGTACGTTAAACTAGGTTAAACTAAGTTGAACAACGTGGAACTACGTTGAATTACGTTAAGGTACGGTGGTTGGCCACATAAGGGTACGGATAAGTACGTTTAAGTGCATTAAACTACGCTAGACTACGCTAATGTGGGTACCAAGGGGTGGGTACAGCTTGATCACGGACAGGTACGGAGTGGTACGTCTGACTACGCTTGAGTACGAGAGACTGCGGTAGCCACTACGCTGGACTACGCTAAAGAACGTCAAACTACGGTAAATAGCAACCCCGCACGGAGTATAACAGCCAGCCGGTGGTGTGGTACGGCCATTGTGCGCTTGTTTTTCAAACATAGCAGTTCTGTGAAATTTGTCTATTTTTTTGCTCAAACATGTCTGGATCAAGAATGTCGATGCTGGTTTTGTACACGGTAAAGTACGTTAGAGTACGCTAGAGTACATTTAAGTACGTAGCGAAGTACGTGAGACTACGCTAGACTTCGTTAGACTATGTTAGACTACGTTAAGCTTCGGTTTAGTACGTTATTACTACGGATGCCTTTAACGTACCGCTCTTTTGAACATGTTCAAAATTAAATCGAAGATCACGGCTTTCCCGAGTTAATACCAAGTAAGCATCACAGACAACCAGTGGCGTAGCGTGGTCGGACTGATTGGGGGGGCACGAAAATTATTGGGGGGGCACACCTTATGTATTTCTTTGTTTTTTCAAAAAATGGCCCCTTATGTTTTCTATTGTTTTTTCGAAATTATTGGGGGGGCACGTGCCCCCCCCCCGTGCCCCCCCCCCCCCGTAGCTACGCCACTGCAGACAACTACGGTACGATACGGATGCTAGTACGTTCAACTACGTTCAACTTCGTTCAACTACAATCAACAACGTTAGCCACCACTACGTTCAACTACGTCCACTACCGCAAGTATGACCGGCCCATTAAATAGTAACTGTGCTGCCACCTGGCAAATCTAAGAATGTTCTCGAATGTGATTGGTTGCATTCAAGTGACATGAAATCGAGTAGAAATGCTATTGAACGATCTCAGAGACCTTTTGAATGGTTCATGATATTAATGACATCACTAAGCTCCACAAAGATTGAACTTAACTCTAAGTTGGACCTAACAATTATGGAAAGCCATTTGTAGCCTTGGAATAAAACATATTCAAAAGCAAAAAACAAACAAGCAATAGTTAATACTTCACATGTTTAATATCAATCATTTCAAGGCTCGTTGATAATAACAAAGATACCGTTTTGTATAGAACTGTTTAATTATTATTTAACAAACAAATTGATGGCTCTCCATCGTTTTGCCGGTTTCGCCCTCTACCAGCTTTATCCCGTTGGGGCAAAAATTAAACGAATAAATCGTCGAAAAACTCAAACTTGACTATCATAATTTATCAGCCACAAAGGTTTTCGACTTTAAGGCTAGGATCTTTGTTACCTGATCCGCTTCCAACGCCAAGTATCTTCAGCTTGTCGCAGCCCTCAAAGCGAGCAGCCAACCTGTCGACCACTTGGCGGGAAAACTCGTTCCCGATCCAGCGTTCCACGACCGGGACCACATCCGAGTGTTCCCGAAAGGCAGCAAGGGCCCTTGTGTAGTGGGTCAGGTCTTGGGATATCGGCACCAGCCCCGAGTCTTCGAGTTGCGGTGTCTGTCCGTCGGCTTTTTGTTCGCTGTCATTGTTACACTTTCTTGACTGCTTCTGTCGTATCATCATTATATCTTTCCGTCCTTCGTTGATGACAAAATACTTAATAATAATGCGGCTTGCAACGATCTATCACTATTCTACGTCACGGCGCGTTATTAAGTTTCTGGAGGATGTAGATACTTTTGTTTTCTTCGTAACTATAGAATTCTTTCGTTGGAATGCGCCCTGTATCATCTCATCTTCGAAGTGGTGGGTCAATTTTACGAATTAATTAAGCGCACTGTCCAATAAGATTGGTCAATGCGCTGGAAACCGATGGAAACGAATCTCGCTGCTGGACTCAGTTCACAAAATTCTTGTTCCCGAGTATCTACAGCAGATCTATATAACTCATTATGAAAATCTAGGCGTGGTTACTGTACATGATTAAAGTGTGTAATATATAATAATTCATGACATCTGTGCGTTTTTGCTATTGCTAAATTATTGACTGCTTTACTTTTGAAAGGGGAAATTTAATATTAAAAACAAAAATATTATTTGCAGCTGACCACGGTCGATGAGCAGTTTCCACCGTGATCGCAAGGGAACGTGTTACCACATTTATTTTCATTATATTTTAACTTGTCGAAAGAAAAGCCAATTAGCGATCACACTTCGTCTCGGCTATACTGATGTACCGACACGCCTATGAGTTCGATCCGAGTTTGATGCGGGAGGCGGGGGTGGGGGGGGGGGGGGGGGCTACATCCCGGCCCGCCCCGCGATATGTGTATTTGCTACTCGGCCTAGGGGTTTAACTCGTCTATAAATAAAAATGGACATCATCAACATTTTCAAAGATCCATAGTTTTCTTGCTTCTTGCCCGATTATTCCTAATAATCTCATTGGCCCGAATTCTCATCAGTGGCTCAACTTTAGTCCGGCCTTAAAATACATAGACTACCAGTAACCAGTTAAACCGCTTGGCACCTGTGGACTCATTGATTGTTGCTATTCGCCACCGGATATATTATAATTGTTTCCTTTAATTATCCAGCCAATCCCTTGAGTTCTGCTTATAGGCATCAGAACAATGGGCCGCTTGAATTTCAAGTCATAGTATAGTCGGTCATCAGCCAAATTGCGTCCTTGATCATCCAGGACATGATATTATTGGTGACCGGTTAAACTATTACTGAAATGTCAAGCAGCCCTTCGTCCTTATTCATAAGCAGAACTTTAGGGAATGACTGGATAATGACAGGAAACAATTACAATATTTCTGGTGGCAAATGGCAAAAATCAATGGGTATGCACGTGCAAAATGGTTTAACTGGTTACCGGTAGTCTTTGTCTTTTTAGTCCGGACTAAAGTTGAGCCACTGATGAAAATTCGGGCCTTGGAGTCTATATATCAAAGCAACAGTTTGCTTGGATTTCAATGTCATTTAACCCTATATCCTCATATCGCCCAATAAACATAGCCGTTTTAACAATTTGTCCCATATACGATATAAGTATAGCCTTGGCACGCGTCATGCCCCGAACTGTGCCGTAAATAGATTCTAGTTCTGAAATGTTTTAGGAAGTATATCGTGCCGATTTGTCTGGACCACCCTGTCCGTACAATAGAGTACGATCGATTGAAGCGCTCACGCTGTACCTGTATAGGGTGTGTCTGATGATCTGATCGATTGAATTCTGTGATGATGACCGAGATAGTGTATAGTATTTCACCCCCACCTTGGTGCATGAATGGACATTCTGGCTCGATTCTCATCAGTGGCACAACTTTAGTCCGGTGTGAGCGTTAAGGCTGTCCGACGGATAGAGTGTCCGAGCTGCCATTGGCATTCTGGCTCGAATTCTCATTAGCGGTATGTCAACTTTAGTCCGGGATAAATAGACGGAAGTTACCAGTTATTTCAATTTCAATTTCAATTTTATTTTCGGTTACATTTTCGTTTCACACCTGTGGATATCCAGCCCATTGATGGGTGTCTTTTACCACGGGAGATATTCGAATGATTAATTTTCGTTATCAAATCAATCCATCGGTATAACGGGTCACCAGTAATATAATGTCCTGGATGACCCAGGATTGTAACAAAAATTAACTACTGGTGACCGGTAATATACTATGTCTTGAATGACTGTCAAGATACACTTTGTTTGGATGCTTTTGCAGAGACTGGATTTGCGTTGATAATCAAGACAAATCAATGGCCTGCGACCGTTTCAAACAGTTTTGGGTTTTTAGTCTGGACTCAAGTTGTGCTACAGGGTAGGAATTCGCGCCTCCGTATTGTGTACTACTATCGCGCCCTCATAATTAATGTCTATATTGCAGGCATGGCAGAATAAGGTGTTAGATTGTATAGGGGCGGCATGCAGTTAACCATGGCTGGTAGACTTTCATAATGATTGCCATTTTATATTCACACGTGTATATCATAATAACGCAAAAAGAATCAATAGTCGTGAATAATAACAACAGTTCATTGGCGGCCGCCGATTCAAGCCTTGCGCGGCGTATTCAGACATTTTTTTTTCGAGGGGGGGGGGGGGGGGCGGTGGTGGTGGGGGCTTTTAGCCTGAATTTTAACCTTGGGGTGTTTCACAAAGAGCTAGTAGTTGCCATGTACAAAATCTACAAAATAATTGTAAAACAGAACATAAAATGGAATTAAAAATCATCAATATATTTTCTATAAAAGAGGAGATTTAGTTTCAGTTTCTTGATGTCATATTTCGTGAATGTCTCAAATAGTTTCATATTTTTTTGCTTCTGAATATGATATCAAGGCTACAAGTTACCTGCCATAATTCTAAGTCCAACTTAGACTTTCAGTTTATCTTAGAATCTTTGTCTTCGAGCACGTAACTATAGCTGCGCGTATATGAGCATGTTTTTTCACGAATCGTGATGATAATAATGTAGCCCGGATAAAATTTGATAGTGTTTTTTACCGAAAAGTATGATGTTCCCTTTGCCCGAATACTAGCTGTCGTTTTCTCGGTGAGGGGGCAGAGGACTGCAGCCCCTCACTACCCCCTCGACTCGTCCGTATACGTGTACCGTATGCCAACAATGTGAGTAGGGGAACATTTTTCTCAGGGGGGCTACAGCCCCAAGCCCCCCCCCCCCTCCCCCACCCCCGCCTCCTACGCCTATGCCTACCAGGCTACCAACAACATGTGTGTGAGTTGGTGATTCCGAGTTTTTATTTCCGAGCTGGTGACGCCGTAACACTCACACCAACATTATGGAAACAACACAAAATTTAAAATGAACAAATCAAAACGTTTTGATAATATCAATGCGTATTTATAGAGTAGGTTTATCAGTCCTCTATTATATCAATTATTAAATTGGAACAACTAATATATCGGATAACATTTTTGGAGGGTGGTACAGAAAAATTAAAATATCAACGCGTCGAAAGTTTTATGAATAATTTAACGTTAAAATTAAGAACAACAACTTGTTTAATAAAGCCAATATAAATCAATGCATTTAAATGTTATAATTTACTGTTTTTTGTTAAATGTATTGCCGATGATGATAATTATGATGTGTTTAATAAAAAAAATCATGAAAAACTGCTAACAATCAAAGTACATGCAAACTAATAAATAAAGACACGTACGCGTTCTTCTTATAATAATTTCCGTTATGGTTATATTGGCTAGCATAAATTGTTGTTTTAGCGCACTTTGTACTCATTTTGGCACATAGTGTGTCGGTTCGGCAGCGCGCGGGGGGCAATTTCGTGCACCAATAGATCAACCCATGCGTATACATCTACTGTATCATAATAGTATTGTCATTATTTACTATTGATATCAATTACCCACTCGTGTACAACGTGCAGTGTATACGCGTGCACTGGCTTGAAGGTTCACCGTAACTATAATATAGATATCAGAGGTTTTAGAGAGGTAAGATGGACATATTGTATATAATGTGTGTCGATAATTAAGAGATAGATTTGTAACGATCGGTCGTCGTTGTACATGACATTCTTAATCGTATCATGCATGTTAACTAACATTGTTTGTGAGGATGATCATCATGGTGATCCATATTAATAGTTCAGGTCTTAGGGCGCCAATCGGTTTCAAACATTCAAAGGCGCCAACTCCTCTAATAGTTATGTTCTGACGATTTGCTCGAAAAGATCGTTTTTAGGCATTTTTGTAAAATGGTCATGTTTCATCGTGCTGCGACAAAAACGGAGGGAGACCATTCTCGAAAGCTGATTGGCTACATTATCATAAGCGCGGGAAAGACGTAATTTCGAAAACGGTGTGAGTTTTCTGCCTAGTCCCGATATCGTCATGAAAACACGAACGGTAAGTTTTTTTTAATAGATTGATTGGTTGATTTATTGATTGATTGTTTCTTTGATTGATTGATTGATTGATTAATTGAATGATTGATTGATTGATTGATTGATTGATTGATTGATTGATTGATTGATTGATTGATTGATTGATTGCTTGATTGATTCATTCATTTATTCATTCATTTATCCATCCATCCGTTCATTCATTCATTCATTCATTCATTCATTCATTCATTCATTCATTCATTCATTCATTCATTCATTCATTCATGCATTTATTCATTCATTCATTCATTCATTCATTCATTCATTCATTCATTCATTCATTCATTCATGCATTCATTCATTCATTCATATTTGACTGGAATAAATCAAAATGGTATGAAAAGTGCACTAAGATTGCTATAATTATTCAAATAGTTCATTTCCCACATAATAATTATGGTCCATTGTCAAAATAGAGTCTTATAAATGAACATATTATATACGTGATATTCATTCGTTTTACATTTCTGCAAACAAATGTAGGAGATTTACAATACACACAATGCGTGAATATTGTAAAAACGTATGACTTGGAGATGTACAACTTCATGATAAATACACACATTCATATCGTTTGTTATTATACGTATAGTAGGAGCATACGACTCAGTTTCAGTTTCAGTTTAGTTTATTTAATTTCCAACCACAAGCGCACATTCGTCGGGTTACTAGTGTGAAAGGGCGTTAAGTAAGTTTTGAGTTGTGCAGACCATTTTTCCGCTCTGTGATGCCAAATTTTAAAAACAAATAATTATAATACAATTCTTGAAATATCTACAAATGTATCACAATTTGTAGGGCGTATATCTTGTTTCTATATACGGGGCTCTAAAGCTGCTCTAAAACTAGACAGAAAAATCCACCTCGTTCTGGAGGGGTCCTTTAATATTATGACGTCATACTATCCCCCCCTCCATCTCGAAGTGGTGAGTGAAACAACAAACGAGGAGAAGGATTGATGTATCGGTCTACTCTAAAACATGATTATCTCCGGAGTACAACAAGTGACTTAGCGCCCTTCTCTTTCTCAATCGACATAGTGGCCCGTATTCACAAAGGAGGTTTGTACAGTCCATGGTCTAAACCCCGGTTTACATCTATGGAATGCCAATTGTAAACTGATGGAGAGAGAATGTGTACCATCAACATTGTTAACAAGTAAGGAATTTACATTCTCTCTCCATCAGTTTACAATGGCATTCCATAGATGTAAACCGGGGTTTAGACCATGGACTGTACAAACCTCCTTTGTGAATACGGGCCATTATATTTCGCATCAAGTATGGCATGGCAAATATTTGTGATATTAATATCCCGATGACAAGACCAAACATATTTTGGACGGGTCTTTATTGTTTACTCCGGCTTGTACGTCCCCGTTCAATGTATTATTTACTTAATCCATCAAATGCAGTGGCGTATATACGTGTTATTGTAAGTACATCCGGAATCAATCTGTCTGCATGAACTAATTATAATAATGCTAATTTTCACGTTAAAGGGATAGTTGAGTTTTGGTCAACATGAATTTTAGTAACCCAAACCGACACCTTAACATTACAAACTATATGTAATACTGTAATAGGGATTAGTTATAACTCCACCATGCTCGAAAGGTATACACAATTACAAACGACTAAGCAGTGGCGTAGCTAGGATTTTTCAGCGGGGGCGGGGGGGGGGGCACTGGGAAGCCTTACATTTTCGTGGGGGGCACAGTATATAATTTTACTTTTCAACTGTTGGAGGTACATGTAGCTGAAATAGAGGCAACATAATAGTCAAGTACTAGTATTCGCCTCTGTGTAATTTTGTATGATTCATGTACATTGAAGAAAAATCTAAACACTGAAACAATGACACAAAATTACAGGGTTGCCAACTTTGAGCCAGAGGTGAGAGTGAGACATTGCGAGGGAGCGAAGCGACTGAGCGGGGGGAGGGTGTGGGAGGGGGGTGTCCCCCCCTTCCACGTTAGGGAGCTTTTGCAATTTTGGACTTGAAATTGTGCAATCTGGTGCATACCTAGATAGGAAATTCGTGCTTAAGATTGACTGTACCTGGGAAAGCGTGTTATGGTTATGATTTGATCGACAAGAAAGTTGTAATATATATTTTTACGAAGAAAACAAATAATTGACACACTAATAAATATCCACCCCAACACACACACACACACACAAATAGTATTGTTCCAACATAAACCATATGCAACATTATAGTATTATCCAACAACTTACAGCCAATATTGAGTCCCGAGGGAGCAAAGCGACCAAGGTCTGTGACAGAGAGGGAGGAGGAGGGTTAATTGGGAGGGGTTATCCCCCTCCCACGCTAAGGCCTTACGTGCGTTGGGCCTTACGCCTTTCTGAACCACTTATACGGACTTTTTTTTTTTTTTACATGGTTTCTATTTGTGTCCATTTCTTAGCAAAAACAAATCTGTTAGCCAAATATCCATCACACCATTTTCAAGCATTGACAATAATAACTGATACAAAATTCGGCAATCCAACTAACGATGTTGTATATGAAAATGAAATTCATGTAAATAAAATACATTGTTAGCAACCTCAGTAAAACAAAAAAATTAAAATTAAACAATTAAAAAAAATGTCCTATGATGTACACAAATAAAACCAATAAAAATGCACATACGACATAACGTATTTGTCGGTGTATATAAGCCGCGCATCCGTGTTTTATCCGCATCCAGAACTGTGGGATGTCATTTTAAGGCGGGGGGGGGGGGGGGGGGAATTAACTAGATGATCAGTGTATTGATACAGCTTCTTGTGAATTTTAAAGATTGATTAAACTCTTTACAAAACGCATGTTGTACCTTGAATCTTTTACCAGTATTGATGTGATATTAATATATACACATATTAACCTAAACTCTCTCTCTCCACTGTATAGGAAATTACACCTTGGTTTGTGATAACCGTGTGCACGCTTGTGATTGGTTCATCCTTGTCATGTGGTTACCAATACGGGATTGTTACTGGTCCTTCGGTCGTAAGTTATTGTGTGACGTCACTTATCATGCTTATAATATTTTTATAGTCTACACTGTTTTCGAACATTAAAGGGGTAGTACAGTTTTGGTAAGGCTGAACTTTAGTAACCAAACCTGGACAGTAACATTATAAACTAATAGTTATTACTCCACCATGCTCGAAAGGTATACACAATTACAAACGACTAAGTAAAAAGCCTGTTATCATTCAAAAAGAGTCATTAAAACACAAGAGGGCGCTTTCTAAAAAGGCATTGGATTCAACCATTTTTCATACAAAATAATGCATGTGATGTTCTATTGAAATAATGATTAAGTAGATAGATCATCAACCACTATTTAAAAACGCTTTTGGACATTTTTGAAAAAGTGTAAGCATTTTTTAAATTTTTTGAAAAAAAAAAAAATGTATAAGATCAAATATATTTATTGATATTTCAGCCGTTTCTGGACCGATTTCGACCAAATAAAGTTTATTCTGCCATTAAAATTGCATGTTCTCTCAAATTCGACACTCAGTTTTTCTTTATCTCACAAAAAAATTGTGATGTACAGCGCCCTCTCTACCAAAACTAAACTACCCCTTTAAAGACCTATAAACGGTCTTGCAACAGCTGAAATACTTTATAGTTATCCGTCAATATTAATTCATTGGCGTGTAGATATGATTATCAATCATTATTTGACAATTTCTGCAAAGGGTCGATTTCAGTCGTTGAATAAGTTAAATATGTTGTGGAATGTTTGTTTACTTTTAGTAACACTTTAATTTTGTTATCATACACTCAAACCTGCGTATAGTGACCACCAAAGGGAAACAAGAAATCGGTCACTATGGACAGGTGACCAAAACATAGCTTTTGGAGGCCACTATATAGGCAGGGTTGGCTGATAATGATATAGACAGCTGGCCGCTGAGAAAGGTTTGACTGTAAACAATTTGTTTTCTCGCGAACAGTTCATCAAGGATTTCTACAACCAAACCCATCTTGAGCGCAGCGCCGAACCGATGAGCGAGTACCGGCTCGCGTGGCAGTGGGCGGGCACAGTAGCGGTGTTCTGCTTCGGTCGAATCATCGGGGAACTTTCGGGTGGGAAATGGTCCGAGAGAGTTGGAAGGCAAGTCTTTTCTTCCTCCATTTCATCTTTTTTTAATTTTCCACCACCTCTCTATATATATTCACCTTTCCTCATTCCTTCCTTATTTCGACATTTTTAAAACTATTTTATTTTACCAAATGTGTTGTTGTTTTACCTCTATTCAATTTATAGACATTTTTGTATATAGGTTGCACATACATTTTTAAATATAAAAGCATATTTATCATCAATTTGCCTGTATTGCCTAAATTTTCAATAATAGCATTCTCAGACAGCATAGACATTACCGTCAAAGAAACCGTTTGGAGCGCCAACGAAAACATTGCCTGAACGATGTCTGCCTTACACAAAAGGCGTTAGCCTTACGTCATTGCAGGCTGAAGTTCGTATTTACGTGTACGGATAAATGTAACTTCTGCCCGCAATGACGTCATTTAGCCACGCCCCCTGCAATCATGAATTTAAAGGGGCGGGGCTTAGCAAGCCTATGAATGCTATTTAATCTGTAGAAACATGTCATTTTCTGTTATTGTAGTTATTTCAAATACAATATCAGGCTGGAATATTGACCAAAAGGAATATTTCAATGTAATCGAAAGGTAATTCATTCGGTTCGCCGTGCCACATTAATAAACTCATGATTGTCATCCATATTTCAATTACATCCTATTATATTAAAAGGAGTCGAGGGTTGATGTTCAACAACGCACTATCGATAGTTGATTCGATCCTACTCGTTAGCTGTCGAGCGGCCCGATCGCCGGAAGTCCTCATTTTCGGGCGATGCATTATTGGATTCAACGTAGGTGAGCATGGCCGGTATTTAATTCAATAATTAAGTCAAATAGTTTAGACTTTAGACAATTACCTAATATTGAGCTAAAATGGAAGAAAAGTACATTGTAGTTGCCAAAATGTGTGAGTTACCATTGGTTACGGTGGAAAGCTAATTGTTAACATTCCAATATGTTTAAATGGTAGAAAGAAATATTTAATATACTATCCTTAAAAATCGAATTATTTTTTATTTTTCTTTTCTTCTATATTTCTCTATATTACATTTGGTCTTTTCAGGTATTTCTATGAGCATCGTACCGGTTTATTTGAAAGAGGTCTCCCCATTCAGGTTACGATACTCCGTTTCTAAGCTTCATCACGTCTTCTTTGTCTTGGGCATTCTTCTTGGTCAGGTAACCAACCCCCCCCCCCCCCCACCCTCCCCCATAAAAAAATAATAAATAAATATAATAATAAATAAATAAATAAATAGATATTAAAACAAAATACTAATAATGATGATGATAATAATAATAATAATAATAATAATAGACAAACTAATAATAATAACAATAAACAAATATAATAATAGTGGTAATAATATAATAAATAATAATCATATTTGAATTTCCGCTAAATTAAATTTTTGCGTACTTTTTTTTGCATTCACTAATATAAATCTCACAGTCATGTCGTTATTGAGGCAATAACGAATAATATAACATATAATAGTCCGGGCTAGGCTCCATAGAGAAAATTGAGAACCTTGTTTGTTGACATATACAAGGTTTTTTATGGTTTCTTGTCCATTTGGAGGTGCTGATTCCAAATCTGCCGAGTGCCAGACACGCCCAGACACGTAACCTTGAGCATTTTTTTTTTTTTCGAACGCGAAAATCCAAAATGGCCGCCAAAACATGGAAATTTGCCTCTTTTAGCCCCCCAGAATTGCCGCCGAACCCAGTTGTATGTACAGTATGAATTGGTAACAATATACACATTGAATCAGTAGTACAAAAATAGGCCAAGTCTCCCTATCGTGGAGTAAATATACATTTCTATTGAGTTAAGATTGCTTTGTTATGCTGATTCTAAAACTGAAGAGTGCTAATCACAAAATTGATTATGTTTTTGTCAATTTCAAATATCCAAAATGGCCGCCACAACTACAAAATTTGACATTTTTGGACCAAACAAACGTACAATACTAAATTTTAAGACAAATTTACTAGAATACATCCGAAACTTGTTCTTTGACATAATTTTATACAATGCTTTTTGGTCATTTCTAGTCAATTTGGGGGTGCTGATTCCAAATCTGACAAGTGCTAGACAAGAAACCTTGAGGGTGTTTTATAAATGCAAAAATCCAAAATGGCCGACGAATCAGGGAAATATGCAAATTTGCTTTCTTTTTTAATTGAAACAATCGAATTTCAATGAAGATTTGCATTTAGAAGCAAGACATAAGTGAGAAGGAAGTGGTCACATAGAGTTCTCACACATATGAAGAATTGTTAATCGTTACTGACGATTCTTATTCCATAATTGCAGGATTCATTGCTGTCACATCGCTCATCTTCTCATTCCTATTACTCAGACTCACATGACACCACATGACACCCTCCTCAGTCCACCCCTCCTGTAAACAAGACGTTTGTTTTGAAAGATTATAAGCATAATTGGTATTAAGGATTCTGGTTAAAGTTATGATTAACTTTGTCAATTTCAAACAAAATCATGTGGAGATTTCATATTTTCTCCTTTACCTTGTCGTTTGGCTTAGGGCGACAGAGGAATGAGATGGGTTTTGATATTTCAAATATATCCCTTATTATGGAGATAGTTTTAATTGAATTTCGATTGTAGTCAAAATTATTGTGCTGAACCACCCGATTCACAAAAAGCACACAGTAAGCCACCGTAAAAAAAGGCACACGGTAAAATACTGAAGGGATGACATCTTCTGTAATCTGATGGACACGGTGGGATAATCTGTACAGTGATCCTATCCCTAACCCTAACCCCTCAGACGGTACTTTACTGAGTACCTCGTCACCCAGGTGATAGGTGACAACATCTAAACAATATATTACCGTGTACTTTGTTGTCATCCCTTCAGTATTTTACCGTGTGCCTTCTGTGTAATATGTGGCTGAACGTAATACAATCTCACATCTATATTTACTTTTGTGCACCTGGTAAACAGTGTTCCTTTTGATTGATATCTCAAATGTATATCACAATTGGACAAATATTATAAACCACTAACGAACTTGAAAAGACATAATGGTTTCCCACGCAGAGTGTACATGGTTAAGGTCTGCTAATAAGCGATTCGGATGATGGACTTTGTAGAAAAGAATCAATACGTTATGGTTGAATGGTGTGACAAAGACAGTTTCAAAACCTCAAGGACATTTGGATAATAAGTAGCTCCTTAAAGGGATGGTTCGGACGATTTCAAAATTAATGTACCAGAATCTAACAAAATTACTCATTGGTAATATATTTTTATCAAAAAAATATCCTATCAGGATGATTTATACTCTATTGTTTTGTGTCTGCAATTTTTGATATTCATCGTCTATTTTCTGTACGCTTCCGATTTTTATCACGTGGTCGCGTGACGCGCCAGCCTCACTTTGCTTTGTATTGGCAGCAAAGTGAGGCATCGACGTCACGAAAATTGCATGCTGGGATAGATCCCACTGGCGGCAGATTCGATCAAGAACTGTTACCTTATTTAGTCCCAAAGTGATTGTGAATGATCCAGTTGGTCTTTTTTTGTCGGGACAAAGGCAATATGTTGAAAAAATATTGCTTCTTTGATTGGTAAATGCTGGAAATCGTCCGAACCCCTCCTTTAACACAGCCAGCATTACCTGATTTGATCGATAGGATAGTCTCATGTATGTTAATGGGATCTAGAAGCCATGTGCAAAAAGTGATAATTGGTTGATGTAGTGTATATGTATGTGATCTAAATCTTCACGCCCAATGGATGTTATATGGCCGAGAAATGAGCGAAAATATACAGTGATATTCGTAAACTCATTGCCCTGACTTTGTACACAATTATAACTTTCCAGTGTATACTGTACATAAAAATCCGAACACTTCAAGTGTAAATATAATTTTGTGTAACTTGAGGGGAAAAAAAAATCATTTAATATTTGTGTACATCGCGTTAAAATTGAGTTTATATCAATCTGGGGGGGGGGGGGGGCTAAAAGAGGCAAATTGCCATGCTTTGGCGGCCATTTTGGATTTTCGCTTAAAAAAAAAAAACGCTCAAGGTTTCGTGTCATGGCACTCAGCAGATTTGGAATCAGCACCCCTGAATTGACAAGAAACCATAAAAAAAAACGTTGTATAATTATGTAAAAAAAAAAAAAACAAGGTCAGGTGATGGTCTCTAGCTTGGACTATAACATGTAAAGTATGATAGTTCATCAAGTTTACTCTTCCTAGACAGAATCTTTTAACAATATTAACTCCTAACGTGCCAAGCTCGCATTTTTGCGAGTTACAATGCACACAAATGCCATAGAGCTTTAAAATCACTGGCACGTTAAGAGTTAAAGGGATCTAGTAACTTATGTGCAAAATGTGATTGGTGATACAATTGTGGTCTGATATGTCCACTGAGTAGTACAGTATGTGAACGTTTCACATTAATTTAATATTTTATGGCCAAGCAATGAGCGAAAATGCAAAGTGATTTTTGCTAACTTATTGCACCGACGTTGTACACCGTTATAACTTTCCAGTGGATAATTAAAAATCTGAACTTTTCAAACGTAAATATCTTTATAACGAAATGGAAATTCGAAAAACCAAAACCTGTTCAGTGCTTCTATTGGTAATACGAATACACATGGTATGAGAGAACCACGTACTGGAGTTCTAAGTAAGATTTGTGGATTTGGAGTATTTGTTTTTATTTGTATTGAATCTAATTTCGTATCACGATATCTTTAAGCACAACACTAGTCCGTACTACATAAAGTAGAATGACTATAACGCATGTGTCGAAGTTTACATTAACATGAACATGGTGAAACGGTTATTATTATGCAACAATTACATTCTTTGTTTGCCTTTAATCATTCCTTCCCTTTTAAACATACATGTACAAAGATGGCAGGATTCGTTGTCTTTTACAACGAGTTTCTTTGGCCTGCTTCTCTGGGGTTGCCCGCCCTCATCGGCTTGGTACAGACAGTATTCCTCCTCCGATTTTGCCCGGAGACCCCCACCTGGTTGATGCATTACAAGTACGCGGAAGAAAAGGCAGCAGGAGGTATGTTTTAAAGTCACTGGGTCGTCTGGTTTATAGAGAACGCCTTCAGAAGAGCTAATAGGAAGGCGCCATGTTCATTATTTGTATGCACGCCGCGCGCTTGGTAGCTTACATAATACGGAATTGTACCAGCGAGTTTGCGTGCGTCACACACTAAGAAATAAAGGTTCCGCAAACGGCAATTTTGCACACAAAAGTGGGTTATAAATGCACCTTTAGGGTGCCAATATCCCAATTTGGGGTTCAGAATTGCACCATGGTGCTGGTATTGTATAGCAGCGTTTTGCACCCACGCTCACGCATGGCAAACTGGCTTCTTATTCCACTGACCGTGTTTAGGAAGTCAGATTTATAAAAGAAATTACCACTTAGAGTCTGTTATTAACGGTTTAGTTATCTGCCTGCATTGGCTATGAAGAATATAATAATAATAATAAATAATTCTTAGAACGCATAACACAACTGTCTCTATGCGTGTAAAAACTAAAAAGACAAACAATTATACATATAACTAACTAAAATGTTGCAAGAATAAGTGAGTTTTTAACTGAGTTTTAAATGAATCTAGATTATTAATTTCTCGCAAATTTGTGGGAGTAAGTTCCATAAATCTGGTGCTGTTTTCTGAAAAGCCCTGTCTCCAAACATTTTTGTGTTCACCCGAGATTGTACCAGTAAGTTTTTAGACTGAGATCGAAGATTCCTTTGAGGTTCATATAACTGAATAAGATCTGAAGCTGGCTGCTCTGAACGTGGTTTTGAACTTGATGATTCAGTCACTTTAAATTTTGCTTGTGGCGTTGATGAGGGAGACGGGTACCCACGCCCCCCCCCCCAAAAAAAAAACACACACACAGGCACACACACACATACAGACACACATTTTCTGTGACACCCCCCCCCCCCCCCCCCCCCCCCCCCTCATTGTGCCCCCAACCAAAAGTCATATTTGCTGGGATGACAATATCGGCACATTCATGTCAATATTAAGGTAAATACAGTGCAACATTTATTTCAGGCCCCAACAAATGTTCTCATGAAAGTGCAAGTCATCCCGGTGCCCCCCCCCCCCCCCCTCCTCCTCCTCAGGTGCCCCCAACTCGAGAAAAGTACTAGCCAAGATACGGACATGCTGTCCCTCTCCTCATGCAGGGGATTTCAAATAGTTCGTCGATTTCCTGTTCACAAAAGGAAATTATTTGTAGGAAGATAGCAAACTACCAATAGAAATTTGAAAATAAATATTAAAAAACGACGACGACGGAAGCTTCATTCGGTTTGATGATATGATATAATTTGATTTGATTCGATTTGTTTATTTTCCACAACTTTTCTTTAGCTCTCCGTCAGCTCCGTGGCTCAGAGGACGTCGACCAGGAGATCCTGAAACTACGCCACGAACACGCAACCGAGTGTCGGATAATCCGGGCCAGCGTCTGTGAGGTCCTCTTTCTTGGCGACTCGAACTGGAAGATGCCCCTACTCACCAGCGCTATCCTCCAGGCGGGGCGACAGCTAACGGGAGTCAGCGCAGTAAGTGGTCCTGCATGCCTTTGTCTTTCAATACGAGGATTGTGGGTTCGATTCCCGGCCGGCCGCGGCACGTGTGTCCTTGCTACCCTCAACCCAGGTTCAGTAAATGGGTACATGTCAGGAAAGTATTCATTCTTCCCTCCCGGAAAGAACACACTGTGTTCCACAGTGTGAACACAGTGTTTCACAGTGTGTTTCACAGTGTACCACAGTGTTAAATTGGAGCGTCTTAACAGTGTGAAAACCAACTCACACTGTGAACACACTGTGAAAACACTGTGACCACACTGTGAGCACACTGTCGCGACAGTGTGAATTTCCTGCGTTCATCGTGTAAAATAGTGCGCTCACACTGTGCATTTTCAGCAATTTTACAGTATGTTCACAGTGTGTTCACACTGTGATGAGTGCTCACAATGTGAAAAATGCTCCAATGTAACACAGTCTACACAGTGTTTTCACACTGTGGTTCACACTGTGAAACAAAGTGTGTTCACACTGTGGCACACTGTGTTCTTTCTGGTAAGGTGGAAAGGCTTTATGGACCTACAAGACTGATTGGTTACACCTAGGGTTATCTGGTTATCAGGTTATAATATATAAAATATAGTACTACGATAGAATGCGTCTTTGAATATAATTTGTAGATTGATGGCGCAATATATGATAAATGCTGTTTATACGTTAACGATCTGGTACGAAAAATGTTTTTTGTTTTGTTTTACTTTTTATTATGAATCAGTAATTATATTGTTAAAAAAAGATTGAAGCTACCTATGTTTGACTATAATTTAATAATCATAAAGATGTCATTTAAATGTTAATAATAAAACAGAAACCGTGCATTAATATATATGTTGATGTCTTCATTTCGAACAGATAATTTTCTACTCTACCGAGATCTTCCAGTTGACAGCAATGACTGACGTTCAAATCGCGATAGCTACTGTCGTATGGGCCGCTGTACATACTGCAGCTACTCTCGTTGAAGTGAGTCTACACAATTGGATCGGATCGAGTCCACTTTGTCTGCGCCAGGCTTTGACAAAGCCGACTCGACCTGATCCGGCTGGTTTTCAGTCGGGTCGGCTTATAAGCCCTCTGCAGACAGAGCCGACTCGACCCGATCCGAATGGTTTCAATCAGGCTAGAGTCGGGCCCGGTCGGTCGGAGCCGATTCATTGTGTTGAATCTGCCCCGACTGGCGTCCGACTGTCTCTCGACTGGCAAAATGTGTGTCGCAAGGCACTGAAAACTGAGCCGATCCGAATGAAAACCAGTCGGATCGGGTCGAGTCGGCTCTGTCTGCAGAGGGCTATAGTGTGCATTGCCTCTCGACTCTGATTTTGCCAGTCGAGAGCTAGTCGGAATTCATTTGGGGCCGATTCAACATGTTGAATCGGCTTCGACTGATCGGTCCCGACTCTAGCCTGGCTGAACACCAGTCGGGTCGGATCGATAAACAAGTCATAGTGTAATAATTTGAAGAGTACGTGATTTCAAAGATTAAACCAAAAAAAAATGTATTTGATAAAAATTGGTTCAGAAAGAGCTGATATATCAATAAATATATCCGATTGGAATATGGGTCCCGCATTTATTCAACAATTTAAGAAAAAAATGATATAACACCTACATTTGTTTTAATATACCAAAGATGTTTTTAAACAGTTATTAATTATCTCTCTATTGAATCATTATTTTAACAAAACATCACATTCACAATTTGATATAAAAAATGGTTAAAACCAATAAGATTTTAGAGAGCGCCCTCTTGTGTTTTAATGGCTGCCTCTTTAACTTAATCGTTTGTAAGTTTTTCTACCTTTCATGTATGGTGGAATTACAACTAATAGTTTGTAATAACATGTTGCAAGTTTTGGTTAATAACATTCTGTTTGACCAAAACTGTACTATCCCTTTAAGAAAATAAGTCAAGATCATATGTTTAGGACCTAGCCATGTTATCCAATTGGACTTAGCATGGGACTAATACAGCTAGCGGGCTTTTATGAATATGGGCCCTGGTCCATTTATCAGCAGAGCAGAGCTCTGACTTTCTGAAAACGATTTAAAGCTAAAATCTATTGTAACTACGTCACTAAAATACTTTAGCCAAATCGTCGATTTGCTAAAATATATTTTAGTGATGTATAGACATGACGTAGATACAACACATTTTATCTTAAAATCGTTTTCAGAATACACCTGAACACCTCTAATTCACTATACCCATAAACGTGTTTCTTATTCCGTTGTCTGTTTCCAATTGAAATTGAAATTAAAATTGAAAATTGAATAGTTGTCGTATTTTCCCCAAATGTTTAGTATTTCAGCCCCGTATCGAGACTTGGCCGCAGACCGGTCCTGCTGGTGTCCTACGGGATCCTCACGGTCAGCATGCTGGGATTGGCATTCACAATTATTCTAGAGGTACGTCAATATAATAGTTATATGTGGGTTTTTTTTCCACAAACATAAGCGTCACTCAAAGGCAAGTCGTAAGACGTCTGACGTACGTCGTAAGACGTACGACGTCTGATTATGGTGAGATTTATTCACTCAAATTATTTGCGAGCACGCATCTTCTATACAGTTTCCATTTACCATAGGCGTAGGAGGTGGAGGGGGAAGGGGGGAGCTTTAAATTAATGTGTTTTTTTTAAGTAATAAAAGAAAGCAATATTCTCCTTGGCGGGGAATCGAACCCCGGTCTTCCGCGTGACAGGCGGAGATACTGACCACTATACTACCAAGGATTGGTGAAAAAAACATAAGCGTCTGAATCATACATGTGTGTGTATAAACCAATGCGAATCATATACGCACATCCGCACAAAGACCTTCAAAATAATTGACAATGATTAATAGATGTATATATATATACTTCCAAGAAATACTTGAAAAGTAATTAATTTGATTTTTAATATCTTCAAAAAACTTTCTAAAATGTCCTGCATTGCGTTCATGCCTGATAATGGCCTGGTCACATCTGACCGGATTGCGCAAACGTATGCCAAACGTATAGAAAATATGCGAAATTAAATCATTCGGTGACGAACTTAATCTCCATTGTTGCTCGAAGAACGGATATAAAACGGATTTAACGTACAAAAACGCACGATTACCAGACATCACCGTATGAGTAACGGACAACACCGTACGCGTAACTTACACGAACCGGACAAAACGAATGTGGAACGCATAAGAAACGGACAAAACGTACTTCGAACGTATTTTTTAGCCTGGTCATATCTGACCGGATTGTGAAAACGTATGACAAACGAACAGCAAAATTGTCAATCCGTTCGTCTCCGTTTGTATACGTTTCTTGTCCGTTTCTAGATCGGTGAATACGTTCCTTGTACGGCGATGTCTGTTCTATCCGTTTGAAAGTTTTGTGCATGCACAAAACTTGAAACGGACACCACCGAATACAGTCGTCCGTTGGTCGTACGTTTGTTGTGCGCTGTGCATCCGTTTTGTTCGGTACTCGTACGTTTCTTGTCAGTTCGTATCCGTCAACGGACATCAACGGATACGAACTGACAAGTACAGGACAAGAAACGTACGAGTACCGAACAAAACGGATACACAACGTACAACAAACGTACGACCAGCGGACGACTACTTTCAAACGGATAGAACAGACATCGCCGTACAAGGAACGTATTCACCGAACATGAAACGGACAAGAAACGTATACAAACGGAGACGAACGGATTGACAATTTTGCTGTTCGTTTGTCATACGTTTTCACAATCCGTTCAGATGTGACCGGGCCTTAAACAATATATGTTCCACCCTACAAATTCGTTATTTTCTTGATAAAAACGAAAATAAAATAAATGTTCTCCTTGGCGGGGAATCGAACCCCGGTTTTCTGCGTGACAGGCGGAGATACTCACCACTATACTACCAAGGATTGGCGAAAAACCTAGGCGCCTGAATCATGCTTGTATATATACCAAAGCGAACCATTTACACAAAGGCCTTCATAATGATTGGCAATGATTAAAAGATGTACATGTATATTATACTTCCGATTTTAAATACTACTTGAAAAATAATTATATTTTTGGGGCAAAGTCTTCACAATATTTAACAAAATGTCCTACCATTGCCTTCATGTCTGAGAAACGATATTGTACTTTCCCCTACTAATACGTAAAAAAAAATAAAAAATACATTTTCTCCTTGGCGGGGAATCGAACCCCGGTCTTCCGTGTGACAGATACTACCAAGGATTGGTGCAAAACTCAAGCGCCTGAATCATCCTTGTATATACCTAATCGAACCATTTACACAAAGGCTTTCATAATGATTGACAATGATTACAAGATGTATATTATACTTCCGATTTTAAATACCACTTGAAAAATAATTATATAATTTTGGTCAAAGTCTTTGGTCAAAAGCAATATCATGTCCACATGTACTTTCCCATAATAATGCGTACAAAATTATTTTTAAAAATAAATAATACAAAATTTTCTCCTTGGCGGGGAATCGAACCCCGGTCTTCCGCGTGACAGGCGGAGATACTCACCACTATACTACCAAGGATTGGTGAAAAACTTAGGCGCCTGAATCATGCTTGTATATATACCAAAGCGAACCATTTACACAAAGGCCTTCAGAATGATTGACAATTAGTAAAAGATTGTATATAATTCCGATTTTAAATTCCACTTTTAAAAATAATTATATTTTTTTGGCAAAGTCTTCACAATATTTAACAAAATGTACTACCATTGCCATCATGCCTGAGAAACAATATTATGTCCACATGTACTTTCCCCTACAAATGCGTAAAAAAAAAAAAAATTTAAAAAAATGTTCTCCTTGGCGGGGAATCGAACCCCGGTCTTCCGCGTGACAGGCGGAGATACTCACCACTATACTACCAAGGATTGATGGAAGCTCGGACCGTCCGTACTCATGATTATCTATCTAAAGCTAATCATTATCATTTGCGGGTAGATTATATGTCCGCTGAACTGAAATTCAAGTACAGTGATAATGCATTGGATATGTATGAACTTAGCTAAAAGTAAAGGCATATTTTAGAGGACATAGGCACTCTTCCGTATAAAAGATCACTCAAATTAAATTATGTAAATAAAACACTTTATTTGTGTATGTCTTACAAAAACTTACCCTTCGCTTTCTACTATTAACATGTAGTTTCGAATTTATTCTAAAATGCATTATTGTAGAATGAAACGGCATCTTTATACGTTATGTATTTGTATAGGCCTCTATATAGAGGAAATAATTATACTTTTTTTCCGGTAGCACAATTGTCTCGATCATCTGGGTTCATATATTCATGAACCACATTAGCTGTTAGCTTAGTTCCATTCTATGTATTTGATATAGGGCTAAGAATGCGACAAGATCATGTTAGTTGCCAACTATAGAGGAAACTTTGTATACAAAATAGGTATTAAATGCTTGTGAACCCAGATAACCAAGGAATTGTAGTGTTGCTTAATAATATATCATCTAAAATAGACTCGGTTTCAAACTACGCTAGTGTGGCCGGTTTTATTAATATGGGTTCTGATATATTCATCATAATTTACACCCAAAAAAAAAATCATCTAAGTTTTCTTATAACGGGTTTGTGTCAGGTTTGCTAGCTTCTGAATATAATATATATACACATGTATACACATTTACAACACAAGCACTGAAGATGGCTGTTTGAAAGCGGTACCACCATTGAAAGCGGTTTTTTAGCTCCTTTCTAATAATCCATATTCATTGATTTAATTAATGTACTTCTGGGAGTGTTTTCACCAAGAATTTTAGCTAAACTTACATTCTAAGTGATGGAATGATGGTAGGCAATGTGTAGCTTTTTAATACATGTACAAAATATTCAAAAGCAAACGTTACAACCCGAGTTATCCTGATTGATATTGTATTCCTATTTGTAAAAAAAAAACTGTTGTAGTAATTTACAAATCAACTAACACTTTTCCAGAATTTAAAGACCCTCTGCATCGGCTGAAACCGGTGTAGCTTCCTCTGCGGCCTGAATGCGTTATAGTCGTGTACGTTTTGATACCTAAAACTCATCTGCGTTGAAACATACTGATGTTTAAAACTTGAAATCTTTGTGAATCACCCCAGATCAGTTTTGCTTAATATGTTTGAATCATTATTCTAGGCTTTTTGTTTTCTTTGCAGACATACAGATCTTGGCTCGGCTGGCTAAGTTTAGCATGTATCTGTATGCTTTTCATCGCCTTTTCACTCGGACCAGGTGAGAAATATTCGAGTATAAAATTATATTTGTTCAGTTAACATAAATGATAATAGACTTTCATATTAAGACACTGCTGCATACAACTTACAGTGAACAACGATTAGATCAAATAAATAAGCATATTATATTAAAGGGATCTAGTAACTTTGTTGACAAAAGTGATGAATGGTTGATACAATATATATTTTGTTTTCTGATATGTCAAATGGGTACTGTGTGAACATTTCAATGTACATGGAAGTTATATGGCCGAGTAATGAGCAAAAATGCAAAGTGATATTCACTAACTCATTGCACTGACTTTGTACATAGTTACGAATATCCAGTGGATAGTTTAACATCTGAACACTTCAATTGTAAATATCTTTTTAACGAATGGGAAACTCGAAAACCCAAAACCTGTCCCATCATGCTTCTATTGTTAATACGGATAAAACAAAGTATGAGGGAACCGCTAAAATTCCAATTGGATTTTGACGATTAGGACAATGTTACTAGATCCCTTTAACTATTGGTGGCACAACTAAAGGCGGCGGATTTCCCACGATATGACTAAAACCTAACCTAACCTACCCCTTATACGACAAGGTGCGACTGTTATGGGCTGGCATGAGACTAGCTGCAACTAATGTTGCGTCCAAATCTTGATCATGTTCAAATGTGAGATCTGACTAACCCGAATGGAATCTTGAATGTTTAAAGGGAAAGTTGAGTTTTGGTAGAGAGGGCGCTAGACTACTTAATTGGTTTGTGAGGTAATGAAAAACTGAGTGTAAAATTTGAAAGAGCATAATATTTAAACAATAAAATCATCTTTGTTTGATCAAAATCGGTTCAGAAACGGCTGAAATATCCATAAATATAACAATTTGTAATAAACCCGGGACCCCGGGTTTATTAGAGAATTTTGAACCAGCCGTTAAAAATTCAAAAAAATGCTTCCTCTTTTCAAAAAGTTACAAAATAGGTATTTAAATAGTTGTTGGTTATTTCTCTATCTAATCACTATTTCAACAAAGCATCACATGCACAATATTTTATTCAAAATGGTTAAAACCGATGAGTGTTTAGAGAGCGCCCTCTTACGTTTTAACGGCTCTTTTTTGAATGATAACATGATCTTTACTACGTCATTTGTAATTTTGTGTTCCTTTCTAGTTATAACTATTAGTTTGTAATGTAATGATGCAGGTTTTGGTTACTAAAATTCAGTTTCACTAAAACTGTACTCTCCTTACCAGAACTCAACTATCCCTTTAAGCTTGCAACTCAAGTTTTAAATAGGCCTACTAGAGAGAGAACTCTCATATCTACAAACAATTTAATGCTACTTTTTTGTATATTCCTACCACGATTATAATTTAATAATTAAAATAGATTGAATTGAAAATATAAAAAATGCCTGAATTTTGTTCATACTCCAGCATTAACAACGTCAGTGGTTTGCGGAGAATTGTGGTCACGTGGTCCACGCAAGGCCGCCCTCAACGTCTCGCATCAAGTCAGGTGGTGGAGTGACGTCATCATACAACTGACGTTCCCCATTCTGCTGGTGAGACACTGCAATGGACTTTTCCCCCTTTATATACACGAAAATGGTTAATCTTGATCGGATGCAGAATCAGGCTGTCTTTAGGCCAAATAACCGTATTGGGAAACGCCCCACACACCAACAACAAAAATAATACGCGTTTACCACCGACCATGTGAATGGTCATTAGATTCATTACTAATCTGTAAATGCAATTAGCATCGAGTAAAGCCAAATGCACGCAGAGTCGACTCGACCCGATCCGACTGGTTTTCAGTTGGGTCGACTCAGTGTGTGTTGCATGCCTCACGACTCCGATTTTCCCGTTGGGACCCGTGCAGTCAGAAGCCAGTCTGCATGGGCCGATTTCACATGTTGAATCGGCTCCGACTGATCTGGTCCGACTCTAGCCTGACTAAAAACCAATCGGATCGGTTCGAGTCGGCTCTGTGTGCACTGGACTTCATCAATGAATTTACTAATGTTATGTTATGGTCATAAAAAGCATGGTTTCAGTCTTAAGCCCTCCGCACACAGAGCCGACTCGACCCGATCCGACTGGTTTTCAGTCAGGCTAGAGTCGGTTTTGCTCAGTCGTAGCCAATTCAACGAACGATCTCCGACTGGCTCTTGACCGGCAAAACAGGAGTTACTGAGCTGAACCGACTGAAAACCAGTCGGCTCGGGTCGAGTCGGCTCTGTGTGCGGAGGGCTTAACGTGCCATGCCAAAGCTAGTAACCAGTTTAAAGTCATTTAGGGTCATGTCACCAGCTGCACTGAACCAAAACTTGCACAAAATATAAACGGATATACTTGTACTATTCAATTTAAAATGATCAATGAACTTTGTCAAATTCAACCAAGATCACTTGGAGCTTTTACATTTCTATTGTACCATGTGCACCATGTTGTTTGGACTATGGTAACAGAAGTATGATTTTGATACAATCAGTGGCGTACCCAGGCTTTTTTTTTAAGGGGGGGGGGGGGTTATTTCGTCAGCCAAATTTCTGTCAGCGGGGGGGGGGGGGGGGGGGGGTGTCGGTAGAAAATTTTCGAAGCCGTGGCCGAGTACCTTCAACATTTTCGAGGCCGAGACCAGGACCGGTCAAAAAAATTCGAGGCCGAGACCAAGACCATTGGTTGAGAATCATGTAAGGGGGGAGGGGGGGTGTCCGTAGAAAATTCTCGAGACCGAGAATTTTCAACATTTTCGAGGCCGAGACCAGGATTTCCGCAATTTTCGAGGCCGAGACCATCGGTAATGACGGTCGAGACCGCTAAAATGTGGTCTCGAGACCGGCTACAAGTTCACAAGGGGGGTTTTGAACCCCCAACCCCCCCCCCCCCCCCTGGGTACGCCTATTTATCTTCGTTGTGGAGATAGTTATGATTGAATGAAAAGCGTTAAGAACGATGGGCAGAACATGTGATTCAATCTCACACAAAACAAAATTCCGCTATAGGTAAACAGTGTTTATAAAACATCACACATCACTCAGTATAGAATCTTACAATGATATTAATATATATATATATTGTATATATGATTGAAGACTTACATTTTAATTTTGTAATTTTTTTTGACAGTTTATGGAACACTATAAAGTTGAGCAATCGTTATGATTCGACAGGTGGTGTTTTATATCGCAGTTGGCCAACCATAGAGGGCTAAAATAAGAATGAAATAACCAAATGAATGTACATACATTCATCGAATATAAAGTGTTTTTGAAAATGAAAAAAAAGATATATAATTATATATACTATTATATTTAATTTCAGATTACGATAGGTGGCTACACATTTCTGATTTTCGCTGGTTCACTCCTCACGCTCACGCTCTTCATTGCGCTGTACGTGCCAGAGACGCGAGAGAGGAGGTTCATCGAACCATCGGCGGCGTTTGCTACTTCGCTGAAGGAACTGAGTGACGGAGAATGGGAAGAAGATGAAGAAGAAAAGGAGGAGAAAGAAGAAGACGAGTACGAAGAAACAAACGATAACGAGTTCAATTTTGCTAGATTGCAATCACCAGTGATTCGTTGAAAATCAGACATTATCATACGGCAAAAAACAAGAAGAAGACGGAGGAGGAGAAGAAGAAGAAGAAGAAGAAGAAGAAGAAGAAGAAGAAGAAGAAGAAGAAGAAGAAGAAGAAGAAGAAGAAGAAGAAGAAAAAGAAGAAGAAGAAAGAAGAAGAAGAAGAAGAAGAAGAAGAAGAAGAAGAAGAAGAAGAAGAAGAAGAAGAAGAAGAAGAAGAAGAAGAAGAAGAAGAAGAAGAAGAAGAAGAAGAAGAGAAGAAGAAGAAGAAGAAGGAAGGAATGAGAAAAGAAAGTAGAATACAAAATATTTATTCCATGGCTGGAGTGCAATCGTATATTTGTATATAAATGTTATTGTACGGTACATGTTTACAATTGAATAAAACTCACAATATGATCTTCATATTGGTTCGCGTACAATAAACTATATAATATAACAATATATATATTATATAATAGAAATGAAAGAAGAAAAGAGAGGGGGAGATGGCGGTGGGGGGAGGGGGAAGCAGTGAGAGAAAAGGAGAGACTGTACATCATGAGTTTGTGTGTGTGTGTGTGTGTGTGTATGTGTGTGTGTGTCGTGTGTGTGTGTGTGTGTGTGTGTGTTTGTTTTATGTGTGTGAGTCTATACACATATGTGTATTGTTTGTTAGCATGTGTGTGTGTGTGTGTGCGTGCGTGCGCGTCTGCATGTTTGAAACCATCTAATTTCAATAAAATTACCACGTATCCGATCGGCATTCAAAACAATATAATTCATCCAATAACGATAATTGATTGTATTTTGCCTAGGGTTACACCGACGTAGGTAAAGGCCCGTTCACATATCACCGGATAGCGTAAACCGATGCCCGGCGGAGTGTAAAATGTTCAATCCGTTCATCTCCGTTTGTATGCGTTTCCTTTCCGGATCTTGTCAGGCGATGTACGTTGTTCTATCCGGCAGAATGTTTTGTGCATGAAGCAATAGAGACGACTTTCACCACCGAAAATTTTGGATTTGCAAAATTTTCTTTTCGTCGGGCATCCGATTATGCAATCCGGTGATATGTGACCGGGACTTTAAGCACTAAACACTTTGTGCATCTTTGAGCTACTGTGAAAATAATCGTAAGCATTCTCGGGTGGCGATATGTCGAAATTAAATTATAAAATATACGTGTACAATAGTATAATATCCAACGCATTCATATATAATTGTGTG